>NMUG010012840.1:0-10260 GCA_002855965.1 Monotropa hypopitys
AAAAGCACATGAAGAACCCATTGAGATAAAAAATCTCCCCAAAGTTCCAAGGTTTTCGAACGAAAGCTCTGATACCAAGTTGTCACGCCCTGAAATTTCAAATCATTTTTTTGAAATGGAAGAAAAGTATGATTACTTATAAAACCACATTAACCAAACCACATTACAAAGGGCCTTGAATTATAAAACATAACTCTTTACAAATCCTTTACATGAAACTTGCCTTGAATTAGAAATACAATTAATGCCTTTACATTTGAAATGAAGCTCAAACTACAAGTAAAAAGGGGAGAGGGGAATTATTACAATGATACAAAAATGAAGTACAATATAATGCTCCTCACTGAATAAAAGTAGAGCAAACCTAAGCCAACTCCCGTTACAAGCAACCAAACCAAGCAAACCTCCATAAAGCTATAAAAAGAAGGTTGAGTCATAAAGACCCAAAAAATATGCACCTATCAAGTGCAAACGCAATTATGGTGACATGTGCAAGTGGTGTGAATCTCTATGATGCAATCCCAAGCATGTCATTACTCACACATTCTCAAACACCACAACCATGTCATTATCCAAACCAAGACTCACAAGTCTAGCCAAGTGTTTCACCTACACAAGTACGCGAAGAGAAAACCCAAGCCTTTCTATCTTTTCAAGAATAATGATAACACAAGTCAAACCTTCTCCTTACCAAGTAACCTTTTAACCGCGCAACTAGGCAACACATACTAAAACCATATCCGTAATAACCAAGGACCTCAACCTCAACCATGCCATGCCGACGAGGTAAAACTATCATACTTTCTTGGGAGGAAACTCCCAAGAACACAACCCATCTCTAAGGGTACTGCTACCAACTATGGCATGCCAAGCCAAATCTCACATCGAGTCCACTAGCTAATTCCATGACTTAACTATTACTCGCATAATCCACCAAACCCTATCGCACGTCGACCATTCTTTCGGTTCTTATATATATATATAGGTATACATTGGTGAATGGATTTCTCTTGTTAATTTAGTTTGTTCGACTCCCGGGTTAACATAATTTGAAACCAAAGTCACACGAGTCTCGACCGCCTCACTAAATAAGGACTGGCTTACCCCAACGTGAACTATACTTTAAAAGAGTCACATGAGTCTCGAATCATCCCACGAGTAAGAACCGACCTTCCCAAAACATGGACCATCACTTTGAAAACCAATTTGGAAAACCATTAAACCCGGAATCGATTTATAGTCGCCTCAACAAATTCAAGGACCGACTAACTCACGTCGAAGTGCCACGAGGAATGCACTAACACACGAGGTGCCACGAGAGATGCACCATTACACAAAGTGCCACGAGGAATGCACTATCACACGAAGTGCCACGAGGAATGCACTATCACGCGAGGTGCCACGAGGAATGCACCGAATATACGAGGTACCACGAGGAATACACCAACTTACAACAATCAAGGACCACATCATTTGGTCATCACACACCACATTATTTTGGTTGGTTGTTTAATAGGTGAATTTACGAGATTGATGAGTTTAATCAAAGGGAATGAGTTTTCCAATCCTAGTGACGAATTCACTTTAAAGGGACGAGTTCCCACCTAAGTGTGATGAATTCACACAGCAACACATAGACCACAAGTCTAGTCATCCAATCAATCAATCCAAGGGTTTTACACCGTAGGGACGAATTCCCAATCCAAGTGTTACTAGTTCACACATCGACACCCAATCCTCTTCACTAAGGCATTTCACCAAACACCTAGAGTGCACAAGGGCACACAAGGGTCCTAGTCACCAAGGACACATAATCCAATATCCAATCCATCACCCATAAGTTTAAGGCCACACAAGGGCCTAGGTGAGATCTTTCAATCCTTCCAAGACCACACACAAGGGTCTAACCGAGACTTAGCAATTCTACGGAATCATGAATTATACACGTAAGTCCCTCGGGCATTCTATCAAATACCTAGCGGGCACAAGATCACCGCTCAATTTCACTAAATTAAACATCTAGGACAAAACCCCCAAATTTTCATCAAACTCCAATAATTTAATTATAAGTCCTAGACATGAAATTGACTATCACACATCCTCATAATCACCAAGAACTCTCAATTCCAATGCAAGGATGCTTTTAATTTCATTCAATCAAGAAATGTAAATTTCATGATTTCCCAAACATGGTTTTTATAGAAATTCTTTAAGTTAAGTTCATGAAAATCATTTAGGTGACCTAACACAATCACACAAGCACAAGATAGAGGCGTATTACCTCAAGCTCCAACAATGGAAGAAACCCTAGCCGCGAAGTCCTCGGTGCCAACGGACCTATGCACATCAATGGAAAGATCGCGACGATGAGAATACAAGTCTCTAAAGAACCAATATGAGAAACTCACTTTCAAAATCGACTTACCCAGAGTCCCAAGAGGATAACGTCGATACCTAGGTTGCCGGAAAGCCCTTACCATGGGGAATAACGTTCCTTCTTCACAAAACTTCAACCAGAGCTCGATTGGTTTTCGAATCCAAGAGAGAAGTGAGAGAGTATGAGGGAGGTAGCTCCCATGGAGGTAGAGAGAGAAAGAGTTAGGGTAAAATGAAGGGGATGACCCCAAAATTGTGCAAACTCTCATATATATACCCCCAATACGAAATGACCAAATTGCCCTTAATGAGCCAATTGTGGGTTCTGTGCACCAGTGCAACCCCTCTCTGCACCAGAATCCAACAGAAGACTTTTGCACTGGTGCAAGCTTCCACTGCACCGATGAAAACTCCCCTGTACCGGTGCAAACCTCCTTTGCACCGATGCAAACTAATCCGGAAAAAGCAGTGAGTTTGTGCACTGGTGCAACCTCTCCTTGCACCGATGCAAACTCCAAAGAACACCCTACACCGGTGCAAACTTATATTGCACCGATGCAAACCCCTCCTGAGGTGATATTTTCAAGCCAAACTCTCCCGGAACTTCCCCGAAACACTCCAAACCAAATACAAACCATATGAATGAACTGAGAAGGAGTTCAATGCCTAATGCTAATCACCAATCTAAGCCAAGGAATCTAAGAATCGATTAGAATTACGAATTTAATTTTGGAAATATATTTAAAAAATATGGGTCGTTACATATTCCCCCTTGACAACACAAGGGAGTCACGTAGGACTCATACTAACCCGTAACAGCATATTCCCACTTGGCAACTAAAGGGGTCACAACAGGCATCACACACGCAAGAGTTGTAATGCAGGTAGGGTAAGAACATCCTAAACCCAGATGGGTACCAACATAAACAACACACGGATTAGGCCAAGAGCCTCCTAATCCCGAATAGTTCAAAAAGAATTAGGTTACAAGGCTTGGGGCAATCACACATCTCAATTCCCAAGGTTGGTACCCTCATACTCAATAACGATCTAAATAACTCCTCACATGATCATTGTTCTTAAATTAGGTGAAATAGAGGTGACTGGTTTATGACTGTGGAAGGGTGGTCCTCGTGGGATTCATCCCTCATATTTGATGTTCATTGTGTTGATTATATTTATTATTAAGTTTCCAATCACAACTCAACCTCAACTAAAGCGAGGGTGACCACCAATCAAATCCAACGAATTTAAGGTCTCGCTTCAACATTCAACCTTAACAAAATCAAGGAAAGTCATCAAGCCAACTGTGAGAGAGTACCACCATATACTCGGGAAATCCAAACAACCAAATTTCACTACAAGACCTGACTCAGAGATTTTATTCAATACTTAGTGCCCACTACACTCCAAGGAACCTACGATGGTTGTAAGGACTCAACGTGACCAACCACATATCCACACAAGTCCTACGATAACCCAATAGTGCTAACTTTCCCAACTTCTTACTCAAGGCTCACTTAAACATTCCGTCTAACAATTGGTGACTATGCGATCCAAAGGGAAAATATCAACCCAAAAACCCACCTCTCTCAACACCCAAGCCTCACCAAAGTAATGTTCGTGAACCTTGACTAACCCAAGGCCGCAAATATGAAATTGATACGCAATGACGATGGAAATACAACCTATATACACATAAGGGAGTAGAGTGAGATTTACCCACTCAAGCTAATGAATCTCGAAATTCCTAAGTGAGAGGATCTTCACGTAGCTACGATCTAAGCCCAACAATGTGAAGCCCTCAAGGTCCTTGTCAATGTTTGTGAATGGTGAGACTCCAAAATCCCTAGGCAAGATACCCAAAAATGAGAGAGAAGGAGAAGGGAGAAAGAGATTTAGAGAGAAAGGGATCGAGGGAGAACTTACGGTTGATGGGAGGGGGAGAGGAGGCCAAGAGTGAATAGGGTTACCTCTCTCAGTCACGCACATATACTTACAATACACGAGAAAAGAACCAAAATGTCCCCAACTTAAACTCCCAAACAATCTGCCGACCAGTGTATTTTGATATATGCCCAAAACATATATTGAAATACACTCCTCTCTGCCTAACCCCAAACCTAATGTATATTATTATGCATAAGCCTTGCATATTGATATGCAAAGCTCACTGGTCAACTCCAAAGCATTTGCTTTTCGATATGCAGCCAATGCATATTAAAATGCAAACCTCACTACACAAACTTATGAAGGATGCATATCGATATGCAAGAATGCATATCGAAATGCAAGGAAGGATCATATCGAAATATGAGGTGCATATCGAAATATGCATGAACAATTTTGAATAGAGGATGCTTTATATCGAAATACAATCCAGACGGCCAACCCATATATCGAAATATAGACAAAAGAAGGAACATATCGAAATGAGCATATATCGAAATGCAACTAAAATGGCCAATCATCATATCGATATGAAAACCCTACTGGAATGTTCCTTTAAAGGGACATATCAAAATAGGGACAAAAAGGGCAAGGATTCATATCGAAATGCAATAGCTATGGCCAACCTGAACCGTTGTATTTTGATATACCCAAGGGATGGTATATCGAAATACAAAGAGGAAAATTTTAGGCAGAAGGCATGCCATGTCGAAATACGAAGAACAAGGGGGCAAATCCCATTTCGATATAAGGCATACGAGGGAAATGGACTCACAACCCATTTCGATATAATAAAAGGAGGAGGGAAAGGGCTAACCTTATATCGAAATAAGGGAAGGGAAAAGTAATTTTTAATAAAAATCTATAAAATTTATAAATGGAGGAAGAATACTCAATTAAATTCTCCAAAATCTCATTAAATTATGAAACAAATTATATAACTCCCCAAATAATTGATTTAAAATTTGTAGAGGGAAATGGACTCATAACCCATTTCAATATAACAAAAGGAGGAGGGAAAGGGCCAACCTTATATCGAAATAAGGGGAGGGAAAAGTAAATTTTAATAAAAATCTATAACATTTATAAATGGAGGAAGAATACTCAATTATTCTCCAAAATCTCATTAAATTATGAAACAAATTATATAACTCCCCAAACAATTGATTTAAAATTTTCAGAGTGTGACAAACTACCCTATTTACAGAAATTTCGTCCTCGAAATTTGCTCAAGTAAGAAGAAAGGAGGATTGAAATGATGAGCGATCAAAAATACGGGAAGAAAACCACATTCCACCACACTTCCGCTACGATTCCAACTCCAACTCAATGAAGGACAACACACAAATCGACTAGCAAGGAGTACGATAGGATTCTCGATGAGAACTCGCAATAAGCATACGATGGATTACAAGGAACACACATACACACCAATACTCCACGAATTATCACGAAAACGAGAGAATCACACGGACAAACTCCAAGATACGAACGCCAACAACTACGCTACAGATAAATCGACATGGCCAAGTCATGACGATATGCCAAGGTCACACCGATATATCAAAGATATACTGACATGCAAAGAATACACCGACACACCAAGGATACACCAACACGCCAAGCCGCAATCTCACGTGCATTCGTAACCAACCAAAACCGTATGCATAAGATATGCCTCAACACACGACAACAAAAACACACACATCTTGGTGAGATGACCGTATGACATTGGGGATTTGTTTTGAGATGCCCCGGTCGGAAGCTCTTCTCAAATCAATTTACGCATGTCAAACATATATTGCACGATCAAGAAAGTACTCACACAAACACCAAATATGCATGTACTAAGCCCAACAACATGGCATAGCACCAAAATCACGCCAAGTCTAAACAACAATATGCATTCGTACCCAATTTTCCAGCAGTCAACTGACTATATTGCCTTCGAGATCAATTGTCTTCTCGCTTACAGTTGACAAACAAATGGTACGAACGCACAATATGAACATGGCAAGAAAAAGGGAGATCGAAATTTCATTCATAGCCAAGGTTCAATTAACATGGATGCACCATGCGAGTCCAAGACACGGTCGCAAAAGAATAGCCATTTAAGAAAATGGAAAGAATTTCCAACAACAATCATGACAACGCATGCCAATTCACCTCAAAGAAGGGGGACAAGACATCCATCATGAAACATCGAGACTTAAACAAGGCATCTCAAAGAAAATCCAAACTGATTCACAATACAACCCAAAAGATACAAAATGGAATGGGCGACAAGTTTCACGTAGAGTAAAAAAATTATAACAAGAAGGTGAAGTTTCACAAAGGGAAACAAAATCATGAAGTCCAAGGGGAGAGTACAAGTCATCTCTCAAAGGAACATCGACCAAGACATTCTTCCTTAAGTTTTGGTTACTTTGGGCAATTTCTTGCCATGTGGCCAACTTGGCCGCACGAAAAACAAAATCTCAAAGGAAGATGTGGCGCAGTGCATTGGTCACAGAAATGACCCGACTGACGGCACCTGGTTTGCAGGAAGAAGAAGAAAGATTCATATTCTGACAACTGCACAAAGATCTAAACTGACTGCCTCCTCGCTTCTTGCCCAAACTTCCGGACATAGATGATCTCGCACCGACTTGGAGTTGAAGTGAATTCTGCATCGGCACCGGCTTTGCTTTGACAAGAGTGGCTTCAATGAATGTGGCACCTCCTAGTAGTGCAGCAAAACTCTGAAGTCGTACCCTTCAATCAATGGTTGGATCGAACAACACAAACCTCGTTCAAACCTTCTACACATGAGATCCTCTGAACTGATCAACTCGGGTGCAAATCGCGACAAGGACCGAAATTTGGTAGCATACTGGGTGACAGTCATGTCATCCCGAGTCAACTGCTTGAACTACAACCTCAACTTCACACGATAGGAATCTGGAAAATACAATTCATCGAATATAGACTCGAACTGCTCCCACAATACATCCTCTGAAGGAAAGGCATCCGACAATCGCCCATCTCGCGCTACTGAACTCCACCAAAGCTCTGCTTCTATAACAGCTAAAAAGCAGCGAGAGAAACACGGATAGAACTCTCGACAATATCCAAGGTATCAAGGATCTTATGGATCCTTGCGAGCCAAAGATATGCTCCAATGGGATCACCTTCACCATTGAAGTGGGGAGGGTTCATCCGAAGGAATGACTTGAACGCATTCGGGATGTGACTGGAAGTCATCTAGCCACCTTGCAAGAACATAGCTAGAGTCAGTCAATACTAATATTAGAACGGATCTGAGAAAGATGAACAACGTTGACAGGGCACCCAAATCCTCTAATGGGCAATAAAACCCCAAAACGGATGCTATGCAAGATCGCATGAGGAAAAGCAACGGATAAACCTTACCCAAATTCACAAACGAACAATCAAAGACCTCAAGAAATCTACGCAACTGCAAAACGAGCATGAGCGACTCGATTAAGAGTGGAAGGTTGACCAACAAGCTATACCCCTTAGGAGGACACTACAAAATCTCGGCAACACCTCAAAATTTTTCCACGATATACAAGGGGAATACAAGCACTCAAACAAGCCAATAGATCAAATTTCCAACAACACACCACGAATCCACATATGGAACTAGAAAGAAGTCTAAGCTCCAGGGATTTCTATCTTACCACCAAGCAAAAATGCAACTCTCTGGACACCGAGGAGTATAAAACCCAACGAAAGGAGAGAAGGCACATCAAGAATCACAAGAAAGAGAGGCACGAGAATACCTAAATCCTATAAACCACTAGGTTCGCCAGAAAAGAACAACACTCAACTTCCAATGGAATGAAAAAACTCAATAACCATGGAAGGAGTCAGAACATATAGGCCAACTCTAGGATACAATGCCAGGATAGGATGGTGCTCCATAAGCACACAAGAACGATCATAGTCGAATGTAATGACCCTGAGAACCCATAGAGACTAGGTGTCTCCCCATGGTCCAAAGGTATTCAAACTAAAAGCTTTGATACCAATTGTAACACCCAATAATTTTAAAAGCCATTTCAAACATATTTTTTTATGAATTAACAATAAAAGATAAATTGGGTAGTTAATTATTGTTATCCGAATACAATCAGTTGAAGTAACCATTACAAACATATGATATAGAAAGAGACTGTACAAGAAATATAGAGTGCAGAAGAATAAATATACAATTGGCTACTACAATTGAACAAAAGGTACAAGAAAAGTAGTACAAGTAGACCAAGGTGGCGAGCTCTCAAGGATCCAACAACAATCCAAACACCAAGTCCACCACCACAACAAGCCATGCAAACAAATCGTGGAAAAGGAGAGAAAGGAGGGTCTGAGCGAATCACAGCTCAGTAGGAAAACCCCTAACTACTGCCAAGCATGCACCTGCAGGTGTGTGCCTAAGTGTCCACACACATAAACAAAGACAAAATAGGAAGAGGGAAACCAACTCAAGTAAAGTGCGACACAACCTCAAAGCAACCCAGACACGAGCACACAACCAACTGTGAAGACTACGTAAAACTCCAACAATCAACCAACTATGACGTACAACCCACTAAAACCAATGTAGCCGCTAGAGTAAAACATCCTTCAAGACTCACCAAGAGAGCCCAAGAGATCACAATATCAAGACCATAATGTCATTCTACCACCAACTCCTCCAATCACCAAGAACATAGTTATGGATTTGATTCTTGTTTACCTTTTGAATATTTTGGAGGTTGAGGTGGTTTTCAATTATTAATCCATCACTTTCTTATAGTCTCCACATGACTAATCATGGGATCCTTTCCGACATTACTCACCTTGTCGACATAAGGCGAGTCACGTACTTGGAGGTCGCAGTAGTCCGGTACACAATACTCCCACAAGACCGAAGCAAGGGGTCCCACTTACTCGACGACCAACAAGGGGCTATGAACCAAGACACCGAAATCATCCATGATCATCTATTCCTCCTTGGCGACACAAGGGAGTCATGTAGGACTCGTACTAACCCGTAACAGCATATTCCCACTTGGCGGCTCAAAGGGTCACAACGGGCATCACACACACAATAACCGTAATGCGGGTTGTCGCGCCGGGAAAATTCTTCCGCCTCCCTTCTTCGCTTCCGCCCGATGTTTTCGGGGGTCGCGTTTTTGGACGACGTACTTTGATTTTTCGGGGTTTAATGCGACGTTTGAAAATGATTTTGATGATGGTTGGACTTACGTGATTTTTAAAACGTGCAGACTTAATAACGGTTTTATAATTGCCAAGGCAATGTATATTCTATTATTAATCTATTTTTCAGAATCGCCACTCGGCATAGAGTTAATGGTGTGCCAAGTCACCGGTTTTGAAAGGATGGTCTGCGAAATTCAGAAGACCGGGTTCAGAGATTTGATTACGAATAGGGAAGGTGTTAGGCACCCCATTCGCCCTTTCGGTACTTCCTTTTCAAAAATAAAGTTTCTTCCAATTTAAAATCAATAATTTCTCGGCCAAGAGAAATAAATATAGAACTGATGTTTGAAAATAACTTCAAAGGGGAATTACAGTTGGACAATGCTTTGATTTTGTTTTTGAGATTTTACAAAAAGAATTTAAAGAATGAATTGAACTTTGATCTTTTTGATGGTTTATGCATTTTTTAGTCGGACAGAACTCCGACCTTATTTTGGTAAGAATGTTTCTCTTTTTGATTTTTGAAATTCCAACAGAATATTAAATGATTCGGTATTACCCGACTCACAAAATATTTCCGTGATCCTTAGTCAGTCAGCTACTCCAAGCTTTCACTGAATGACTCGAATCTAGGAATTGTTTTAAAGGTATTTTTGTGTTTTTCAATCAGACATAGGTTCGACCGTGTTTGTGAAAAGTAATGATTATATTATTAATTTTTGGGAA
>NMUG010012841.1:0-10261 GCA_002855965.1 Monotropa hypopitys
AGAGAGAGAGAGAGAGAGTTGTGTCAGCTAATGCCACTAGCCATTGGTGTGAATCCCAAAATAAAGCCCGTCACAAATTTAATTTCCATTATTTCCAAAATTACATAATTACATCAATCCCGACTGCCAACCGCCGACTACTTAATTTAAGAAGAAATCTCAAATTAAGGACCAATCTCTATTTTATTTTACTTAATGTTCTAATATTTTGGTTTGTTTTAGTTTGGAGACTGCCTTTTTGCTTTGTATTGAAGGACCTCTGAACTTATGCAGAACAATGTCCATGTGGAGATGCCGAAGTACGCCCCGACAACGAGTCAGCCTCCGGAGAAGGTATCCAAAACTCCAAAGCCCTCTGCTGTTGCTACTACTACTTATGGATCTGCATCTTCTGACCGCCCTTACTGCTGTCCTTACGAAGGGTGCGAAAAGGCTTACATTCATGAATACAAGCTGAACCTCCATTTGAGGAGAGAGCATCCGGGCCATTTCAGCGATGAAAATCCTAAGAACACTCCATCTGCTTTCGACAATGATATGGATGAAGGCAGCGACCACGATGCTTACGCTGGAAAAAGGGGAAGTAGCAAAATTCAGAAACAAAGCAGACCGAAGCCAAATGTGAAGCTGCCTTCTTCAAAAGTTGCACGAAAGGGCTCAAACTCATCTCCTGCGAATTTGATCGGAGCAAAAAAAATGTGGTCGGTTAAGGAAGAGATATATGAAGACGACGATGAAGAAGATAGTGAAGAAACGGAAGAGGATCGCGACAATGTCGAGGATGGGTGGAGATATGCAGGTAATAATGAGGATGATGAAGAAACAGAGTATGAGGATTAGGGTTTTACTGTGACGATTTCATTTTGCACATCACATGGTCACCTGTGAACTAAATGTCTTCAAAAAAATAATGGATATAGTTTTACATACCCTCCCAACAAACAAGTGGTGTGTAGTAGATGGCATAGCTTCAAATTTTTGCAGGATCATGCCAAGTAAAGTATGTTCAAAAGCCACTACAAATCATAGACGCAAGGTCCATGTATATTTATTTATTTTTTTGGAATTTCTATTTTATGAAATCATGTACCAAGTCGAGTCACAGGATTATGTGTTGAAGATCTTTCCAAAATCTGCAGAAATATTGAAAAACCATCCAGAATCTGCAGAAAAACATTAGCAAACCTTAATGAAAATAATGACACCGAAGGCTGTGTTGAACACATTGGCTTTAAATCGAATTCGCCTCGTCCATCGAGTGTGCGAGGGTTTTTAGGCGTCCGATTTTCAGGATACAATCGGTGATCCGTCTAGTGCAACACTAACACTAGATCGGTCGGCGAACTATGTCAATGAATGTACCTTTGTTCGTATGAACTCGAAAAAGAGAACACTGATACCGTAAAGCTGTTGTATGAACTCGTATGAATAGAACAAAATTGGTAATGGTACTTGTTCGTATGAATGGAGTGTCAGGAGATTGTGGTGCTCGATAGTATTCGTTCTTCTCAAGGGTGTATTCGATGAAGACTCGATAGATCCTTTTTAATCACAACTAGATCTATATTCAAGTTTGTGATTCATTGCATACGTTTTGGTTGTATCGAAACGTTTCAGAAACCAAACGATTTGGTTGCCAAATGATACAGATGCCATCGACGATACAGATGCTAGGGTTAAATCGTCACACGATACAGATGCAAGCGATACAATTGCTAGGGTTGAATTGTCGCAAGTTACTGGGTGGGCTGGGTTTGACATTGGTTGGGAGAATGGGTTTGGGTTGAGCCACTGTTGGGCTATGGTCGGGCCTAAAACGAAATTAGTCACAAAATCAAGAGTAACAAAGCCCAAACGAAATTTATGCAAAAAGATTAACTCCAGACACAAAGCTACATTTCACTAAACCACGGGCCACGGGCCACAGATTTGGACCCGTGACTCGTGACCCGGGACGCGGGCTCGGGCACGGACGGGTGGGCGGGCAGTGGCGGCATGTGTGTGTGTGCGCGTGTGGGAAAATAAGTGATGCACACATCAACTTATTTTTTTCTTAGGCTTGGTTGTGACACTAAGTCACACACCATAATAAATAAATCCATCACATATTTTCTCATTCTCCAATGTGGGATTGGACACACTTTGAGGGTACTCCCCTCAATTGTCTGATTCAACTTTGTAAGGCAATATTTTATTCATCTTTCGACAAATTTTATCGATTATTTTTTTAATCGCACTCCTATCCTAGGAGTATCCAACCTATCTGAAAACATCTCAATTGGTGATCGGGTCCCTCGGAAAATGGTTGTCAAAATCCGGGAAAAACTACATTTTTTTCCAACGATCTCCCACATAAATGATATTGACAGACTAGATACTGAAACAACGAAGACACGAAGGAACGAAGACTCAAAAGAAGGAGACTCGAAATTACTACAAAGAGAGTACAACGGACCAGTCCTGCATAGGATAGGTAGTGTTTAGCTTTGAACCTTCCCTTGTGAAAACCTATCGGGTATTACTGGCAGACTAGTGGATCTGATGCCTTGAACTGTTCTGTCATTTATGTAAACCAACACAATAGACTTCACACATGACCTTTCCTGTCACAACATAGTTCTCAATGGTGTGTTCGTTTTGTCCATGAACATGTCGCCTGGTTCTGCAAGTGTTTGTTCAAGGATTTTGCCTTTCCAATCCTAATAGAAGCGGTCCCACTTCACACTCATATATGTGACTTCTATCAATGAGTATATACATACTCCACACTTGACAAAGTCATTAAAAGCATCACATCTTAACCTCAATCAATCACTGTTCACATCATAGGAATGAGTGTGAATTTATAACTCTACAGTGATTACAACCAGAGAATCATGACTTAGTTGTCCCTTTGAACCTAGATCTTAGAATCTCTAGTCAACTAGGTGGGGTTTCCATCATGAATTCTTTCATCTTTCTAGGCTTTAAACTCATTCCCCTCGATGCTTTTTCAGCTAACTCTCTTGTCAACCCTTTGGTTAGTAGATCCGCAACATTGTCCTTTGACTTCACATAGTCAAGAGTGACAATATCTCGTGAAAGTAGTTGTCAAATGGAATTATGTCGTCTTCTAATATGTCGAGACTTTCCATTATACATATTACTCTATGCCCTGTCAATGGCTGCTTGGGTATCACAATGTATGGTTATTGCAGACACAAGCTTCGACCATCTTGGAATATCTTCCACAAACTGTCAAAGCCACTCGGCTCTCTTAGTAGCTTTATCTAGAGCGATAAACTCAGATTCTATGGTAGATCTTGCAATACAAGTCTGTTTGGAAGATTTCCAAGACACAGTCGCACCTTCGAGAATAAAATGTATTCACTAGTAGATTTAGAATCAGACACATCTGATATCGAATTTGCATCTGAATATCCTTTGATTACAAGTGGATGTCTAGTATAGTGAAGACCAAAATATTGGGTGTATCTCAAGTAATGTAAAACCCTATAGATAGCCTTCCAGTGTACAGCTCTCGGATTACTCGTGTAGCGACTAAGTCTGCTAACCGAGTATACTATATCTGGTCTTGTACAAGTCATCAGATCCATGAGACTCCCGATTATCCGAGAATACTCCAGCTATGACACAGCTTCCCCAGTATTTGTTGACAATTGGAGACTCAGATCCACTAGTGTCCTAGCAATGGTGGTATCTGAACTGTTGAACTTGTCAAGTATTTTATTCATATAATGTGATTGGGATAATATGAGTCCTTCTGGTATTCATATAATCTTTATACCCAAAATCACATCTGCTAGACCCATATCCTTCATGTAGAACTTAGAGTTCAGCATGTTCTTAGTGGCTTTAACCATCTTGTCGGTACTCCCGACAATAAGCATGTCATCAATGTAAAGACACAAGATGATGTAGCCATCTTTAGTATCTTTAACATAGACACACTTGTCATATTCGTTTATCCTAAAACCACTTGAAAGCATGACACTGTCAAATTTCTCGTGCCATTGTTTCGGTGCTTGTTTTAATCCATACAAGGATTTGACAAGTCTACACACCTTCTCTTTTTGGCCTGGAGTGGAGAAACCCTCAGGTTGCTCCATATATATCTCCTAATATAGATCTCCATTAAGGAAATCTGTCTTCACATCCATTTGATATACTTTCAAATTTCATAGCGCTGCTGTAGCGGGTATCATCCGAATGTAAGTTATTCTCGTAACAGGAGAACATGTATCAAAGTAATCAAGGTCTTCTTGTTGCCTATATCCTTTGATTACTAACCTGGCTTTGTATTTATCAATGGAGCCATCAGCTTTCATCTTCTTCTTGAAGATCCATTTACAACCCAAAGCCTTGCTTCCTTGTGGAAGATCTACTAACTCCCAAGTATGATTCTGTAAGATAGAATCAATTTCATTTTTAATTGCTTCTTTCTATAAAGGAGTATCAGGAGAAGACAAGACTTCCTTGTAGGTGCGTGGATCACCTTCCATCAAGTATGTTAGAAAATCGGGACCAAAACTCTTCTCAGTTCTGGCACGTTTGCTTCTTCGAAGCTCTTCTACCTCTTTATCCTCTTGTTGATTTGAACTCTCTGGGACACTCGTGTCTCTTGTTCGTTTAACCGAATTCTCAAGATTATTAGTCTTGTAAGGAAACACATCTTCAAAGAAATGTGCATTCCTTGATTCCATGATTGTGTTGTTGTGTACATCATTCACCATAGAACGATGTACCAGAAATCTATATGCACTACTATTTTGTGCATATCCGATGAACACACAATCAACGGTCTTTGAACCGATTTTTACCGCCTTTGGAGGAGGTATCGCAATTTGGCCAAGCACCCCCACATTCGTAAGTATTTATATGAGGGTTTTCTTCCAGTCCAAAGTTCATAAGGAGTCTTATTATTAGCCTTGTGTAGTACCTTATTCAAAAGGTAATTTGCGGTTAGGATAGCATCTTTCCATAAGTTTTGTGATACTCCAGAACTAATCAACATGGCAATCATCATCTCTTTTAGTGTACGATTCTTACGCTCGACAATCTCATTCTGCTGAGGCGAGTAAGGAGCCATCGTTTGATGAATGATTCCATGTTGCGCACAGAAGGCACCAAAAGATGCTTCATATTTGCCACCACAGTCACTACGAAGTATTTTAATCTTATTACTGAGTTGATTTTCAACTTCATTCTTGTAAAGAATGAATTTATCAATTGTCTCATTCTTGCTTTTAAACAGGTATACATAGTTGTACTTGGTGCTGTCATCAATAAATGTTATGACATATTTATTGTCGCTCCGTTCGTGGACCATTTTCAAATCACACACATCACTGTGTACTAGGCCTAGTAGCTCGATACTTCATTCAACTTGTTGAAAAGATGACCGAGTCAGTTTGCTTTCAACACATGTTTCATATTTATGAGTTGAATCAATCTTGAATTTTGGTAGATGGTCAAGATTACTTAGTCTTCGCAAAGAATTATAATTTACGTGACCTAATCTACCATGCCACAATGAAGGAGACTCAAGCAAGTAAATGGAAGGAGTAGCATTATTCTTATTAATTTTAAGTGGGGATACAATAGAGATTACATTAAGTTTAAATAAACCATCCATCATATAACCCTTCCTCACAAATACTCCTACCTTCGCCAGCACCACCTTATCCGCTTCAAACACCAAGCGGAGTCCATGTTTGATTAGTAGAGAGCCGGATACCAAATTCTTCTGGATCTCATATACATACATCACACCATTCAGAGTGAGATTCATGTTGGAAGTCAGCTTCAGGATCACATTTCTAACTCCCTGAACCTCAGATGTTGCAGAATTCCACATATACAACTTATCATCGTTTATTACCGGTGTGAATGAAGAGAACATTATCTTATCATAACAAACATGGCGTGTGGCACCAGTGTCTATCCACCACTCCCTGGGATAAGAAGCCACCAGACAGACTTCTGAGACCATGATGTTTATGTTGAGCATTGAGATGTCATTGGAGATTTCCTCCGTCACATTAGCCTGGGGACGGGGCTGTCTAGGTTTCTTACATTTATTTGATCGGTGCCCTGGATTACCACAATTGTAGCAATTCTCTTGGAACTTATGCTGAGCAGTGAGTTTCTTTGATATCCCACCAGAAGGCTTCAGCTTCCCAGTTGTTAGTTGCTTATTCATAACGACCTTGTTTTTCTCCTTGTAGGGAGACTTCCCCTTCCTTGAGCCAGAGCTCTGACTGTGCTCTATCACATCAGCCCCCAAATTTCTCTCATTTCGGACATTATCTTCCTTAATTCGCAGCTTTGTCACCAGTGTTTCGAAGGTCATCTCCTTCGTTTTTTGCTGCAAATATCCATGGAATGTCTTCCAAGACTGAGGCAACTTGTGGATAGCCGTTGCCACTTGCAAGGACTCAGTCATATGCAAACCCTCTCCTTCCATCTGTTGCATAAGCACCTGGTACTCCTGCACCTGGTACTCCTGCACCTGGCTCACTACAGAGCGCGAGTCCACCATCACAAAGTCTAGCATCTTGCTAGCCAAGAATTTTCTGAAACCAGCGCCATCAACCTTGCACTTCTTCTCTAGGGACTCCCAGAGTTCCTTGGCTATCTTTTTCACTTGATATACCTTGTAAAGAGAATCATCAAGTTTGTCCAGCACATAGTTGTGGCATAAGAAGTCCGCACTAATCCACTGGTAATAGGATGTCCGCCTCTGCACAATTGTGTCATCCTTAGCGACAACAGGTGTAGCCTCTGACAAGAACCTCGCAAGGCCCATAGTCGTGAGGTAGAACACCATCTTATTCTGCCACATTTTGAAATCTGGACCCGTAAATTTATCTGGTCCGCGACTCGGTTAGGCGACTCAGTCGTCAACTCGGCACAGAGCAATAAATGAGCATTTAATGCGGCCCACTACTATTTTACTCCTATAAAAACAATCCCTTTGACATTCGTTTCGTTCCAACAACTCATCCCAGAGCATTACATAATCTAAAACTCCCCTCCGCCTATTTATCCTCCGTTCAATAGATAACTGCTCTATAGTTTGTTTCCCAAGCAGTTCCTTACTCACAATTGCTCGACCAAGCATTTGTTTGACTCTAAGTGCTTGACAAACACTTTCCCGGGCAACTAGTCCTTGTTACAGTGCTCGAAAACCAATTCACCAGACTCATATCCCTTCGAGAAAGCTAAAGCCTCTAGCCAGAGGTAATTTTTTACTTCATTTTATTATATTCATGGGCCCTTCGACCATTATTGTTCGGCAACCATTGCCAGTTGCTCGACGGACCTCTACATAAGTCTTTCCGCATTGCCACGAACCCTATGTCTTGTTTTTTGGTCGATAGACCCATCTAGGGGTCCGGTTGACCTCTTTGATTGCTCGACAGGCCTTAGAAGGACATTGCCCCTTTATTTTTTCCTTTGACAGACCTCTTTGTGCATTGCCGCACAGCCAGTATTGTCGACAAGCCTTGGTTTGAAAATATCTTAGTTCTCTGTGCAGAAACCCTTATTTCATCTCGGAAGAGACACTCTTCGGCTCAGCAACCCATTGCCGCACAACCAAAGTAGCCATAGACCTCGTGCTCAGCATGGTACTTGTCTGTTCTGTGGTACTTGGGCTTTCCCTCTTCTACTAAGCATCAAACTAAGAGGGCATTTTCCCCTGACCACTTTCAACTACTTTTCGACCCTTCAGAAATCCGGAAACCCCAGTAAAACATTGTTCCCGCACTCCCACTTTCTGGCCTATGTCACCTCGTCCTTGACTCGACCGACACCCTCATATAACTTGGTATTCCCACTCAATATTCGGGTGCCCCAAAGGAATCATTGGAAGCTCGACAACCAATTGTTCGGCCCATTTATGTGATCGGCCCAGTGTTTGGCCAGTAGCCATTGATCAGTGGGTTACTGATGCATTTTCGCTCGAGCGACTTGCCATCCACTCGAGCGATTGATCGGGCGACTTTCATTTTTGTATTTGCGGGAGTCGAGCGGTATGGATTCACTCGAGCGACATGTTTTGCTCAAGCGAGAGTCGAGCGTGTGTCAAGCGGTTTGAGCAGTTTTTGCCTAATTTTAAGGTTTTTTCGGGGATTGTTTGAGGTTTGTTATAAGATTATAATTAGAGGTTTTAAGTGGTGTTTGAACCCTCAGAATCCTATGGGAAGTTATAAGTTAACCTTTAAGATTTATTTAAGATTTGTTCAAGTTGATGTCATTCTAAATTAGTTAAGTTGGAATAGGTGAGGAGTCGGGGCCTTCGTCAGCATCAAGTAAACACTCTAGTGGATTTCACGTACTTGGTGAGTATGATAGATCCCTTTTCAGTAAATGTTTATTTTTGGCATGCTTTACGTGTTTATGTGGCTATGTGTGATTTTCTTCACATTTGTGTTTCCTTTATGCACTTATGTGAAAAAACATTCATTAATCGTGAATTGATTCTATGTGAATTTATGTGAAAGCATGCTACTTGTTTAGTTGGTTTCCTTGCATAGCACTTTGTTAGAAGTGCTGGGAAATGAGTATATGTGAACATGTGAACTTGAAGGTGAAGTGTGAAACGAAATAAAATGTGAAACCTTATTGAAATATAATAATTGTACCTTGGCATGCTCGATGATGAGCTATGAGGCCAATTGTGTGGTTTTAATAATATATGAATGATCATCGGCGGGCTTGGTGATAAGATGGTAAGGTCGAGTGGGTGTACCCCGACATGCATAATGGTAAGCTGTGATGCCAATGTGGGATGTTAAAAGTATAAAACTGTACCCCAGCATGCTTGATGATATACCGTAATGCCAAGTATGGAGTTTATGGAATTGTTATCAGGTCTTTTGGCAGGTGGATGCACTTGCGTGATGGGAATCAGACCATCAGATAATAAAATTGATTCAAACGTGTAATTAAAGGAAAATTACCTTTAAGATGGAATAAGATAAGTGGTACATTAGGTACGAGTTGCATGACACATTAGAGGTCTATCATGCTTACATGTTTCTTTAGTTGCTTTGCTTATGTGTTTTTATATACTGTCTATGGTATCTAACATATTCTTGGATATACTTTGTTGTTTTATGTTTGCAATTTATATCCAGATTCGTATTCTTAGCGGGTTCACTACAAGCCAGATCAGATGATCTGTTGGGTTTGAGTTAGAAGTTACACTCCTTGGTTGAGTCCTTGTTTTATTTTTATTTTAGTGGTTTAGATGGTAGTTTTTGAGGTTGTGTCTGAGTGAGTTTTGAAGAGGTTCATTGTACTCTTGTGAGTTTTGTTTATGGACCTTGATGTGTGGTCTTGTAGTACTAGTCATGAGTACTTTGGGATTTTTATATTCTAAGATTTTATTTTAGTCTTCCATTGTGTGTTTCGAGTTGTTGTGATTATGGCTATTCATGTGGATAATTAGTGCTTCTTGAGTGTTATGTTTAGTCGAGATTCTATGGTCGGGCGGCCTTTATGTTGTTGTTACGGGATGAGTCATGAAAGCTTGGTATCAGAGCTCAAGGTTGTGAGATCCTGAGATGAGAGTGATTCGAGTTTTGGTAAGACTTGAGTTAAGAGTGGTTTGAAGTTGAGTTACTCTAGGATGAGAGTGACTTTGAATTTTCGTGTACCTTGGAAGTGAGAGTGGATTGAGGCTATGAGATTTTCGTGGTGAGAGTTGTAGGTGGTCAGTGTTGTATATTCTGGGATTATCATGTGTGTCACTTTGATGCCCAGGCAACTACCTTGAAATCCAGTTTGAAAAGTGCTTGATCAATGTATTTTCAAATCAGTGGTCTTGGAAAGTTAATTGGAAAGTTAATTGGAAAGCATGGTATATCGGAATTCTGGATCTAGGGATGGTTTGAGTAGTCATTGGATATTATATGGTTTTTTGTTTTGAAGTGTTGGTCGTTGGGAATCAGTGATAGGATGGCTTAGTAGTGAACCCTAAGTTATTAGATACATGTGTGTTAAATTCTATTGTTGTATCCTAAATGTTACGTGTTGCATACTATGTGTTTCTACTACACCATGATAACTATTTCAACAGGATTTTGTTATGGATCTTTTTAAGAATGCAGCTTCTGGTGATTTTGGTAGTGTGAAAGTGGATGCAGCTAATCAGCTCCACAGTTTGGATGAATTGTTGGTAGTTGAGGATAGGAAAGCAACTTTTATAAAATCAAATTAAGGAAATATGTCATTGGATGAGTATGAGGTTAGA
>NMUG010012842.1:0-10261 GCA_002855965.1 Monotropa hypopitys
GAACGGTGTCATGCCTGCTCGGCCGTGCTTCGGAAGCTGAGCTCTGGGGATGTTCTGGTAGCTCGGGAAATGTCTTCTGTCGAGTGTTTCAGTGCGGCTCCACATGTCTTGGGTCCGTAAGTCCTCAAATAGGCTTCAGCCGTGCTGTCTGCATCACTCACCCACACTCTATCATCTTCAACCACCACAACCCGCGATCAAAGGACCGGAGCTTGATTTTGAAAAAAAAATGGAGAACGAAGAACCGGAAGTTCCCCAACTGAGGTAACTTGTTCAAACCCTAGTTTTTGGTGAAATTAAGAGCTACGTAGGGTTTGTGATATCAATTCAATGTGTCGGGTACCATTTTTTGTGATTTCTGTGGAAGCGGGAGGAAGAAGTCGATTCTGCTATTGCCGATGAAATTCCACAGACCGTAACCGGTTACGCTAAAAAACCTGTAACGGGTTATGCTTTCTGTTGACCGTAACCGGTTATGCTCAAAAATACATAACCGGTTACACTTTTTCTGCTGAAAATTGTTGTTGAGGATTGATATCGTGCAGGGCTTTTCGCAGGGGTAGTTCAAGTAGAAGTCGAGTAATTTGGCCTACACCATCAGCTCCACAAATGGGAGAACCTTTAATAGAGGATTCTATTGAACCCATTCCTCCTCTGGCCCAGGAAAATCCAATTGAAGAACCCACAGCCGAAGGGCAGGAGCCTATACTCATACTGATAGCACCACCTACTACTTCCCCTACTGCCGAGAGCGCACCTTCTTCATTGCAAAAAAGAAAGCAGCCAGTTCAGTCTCCTAAAAAGTGGGAGGATATTGTCAAGACTCGGGCTATTTTTTGTGAGAGGATGGTGGCTATGCCTAAAGAGATTAGACCAGCACAGTACAGCGATGAAGATGCAGTTTTATATAGTGTGGCCGATAGCTTGGTGACGGCGGGGATTACCAAATGGTTTGAGGATATTCAGGGTTTAATTCCTACTTTTGTGAGGGAATTCTATTCAGTGGCACAGCGACAAGGGGAGGATTTGGTGGTGAAGGGCAAAGTGAAGGGAAAGATGGTGACAGTGACTCCTGCTTCTGTGGCAGCTTTTATAGGATGTACCCGGCCTTCTGCTTCGGAGACTACTTATCCTAGGCCGGGATATTCTTCGCCTTCAGGTACTGCACTTGCAGAGATTGTTTGCACTGATATAGACTTGTACAGGAGAGCTGGGAGGTACAATCAGGGCATGCTAAAGCCCAAGTATACATTAATGAACAAAGTGGTGCATTACAATATCTATCCAAGGGGGTCAGAAAAAGTCCCTAAGGAAGATGTTATTCAGTTATGCTACGAGATACTGGAAAAGAAAACGATTGATTTTGGATTGCTTATTTGGGAGATAATTGCTAATTTTCAGGCACAGTCTGGTTCCAAGGCGAGTTTACCCTATGCTTTTCTGATTACCCATCATTGTCTGAGTAGTGGATTGAGACCTTCTCTGAGAGATGCATGGACACCTGCACCACTTGGCCCTATTACATATGAGACTATTTGTCGGAGTGTTGGGGTACACAAAGATCGACTTGACCCTATAATTTTTACTACTACTAGACGAGTGCCACCACCACCATCATCTGGGGATACTACAGCACCGGGTAGCACTTCTACACAGCAGGACCCGAGCCCTAGCGGCACATCTACACCACCCTCTGCAGTTAGACTCCCGAGAGCCCGTTCACCGATTGCACCACAGGAGGGAGGTCTTTTGGAGGTTTTGTTGAGGATGGAGAGAAAGATGGAGGAGGAGAGAGTTGCTAGGGAGGCAGAGCAGACCAGGAGGCTGGAGTGGGAGAGAGGTGTGACTGCACAACTTGCAGAGTTGATCAGAGCCAGAGAGGAGAGTTCTAGTGAGAAGTCCAGGAGTGAGTACTCAGGTGATGAGGAGGCTGAGGATGATTGATCTTGGGGACCTTTTATTTTGGGGTTACTTTTGTTATTTTGTTTTTCCATCAGTGTAGACATGATGGCTCTTTTTGTATATGTTGACAGGTGGGACTAGGACCTATCTTATATATTTTCCTGTCATATATAGTCTACATATCCGTACCTACTGCACATTATAAGCCGTTAAGTCCTATGTGATTCTGTGATATCCCATATATTTGCATTTGTGATGAATTATTCTATGTGATTTGCTTGCCACTAACTTGTTGAATGTAGCACATACATACATAATCCCTCCACATACAGCTACAATACTTCTCCATTTGGATTCCCGAGGATGGTTCCCTACCTTCTACACAGATAATTTTTCAGTGACTTATTCTTTGTGAGTGACCCACGAGAGGTTTGGAATCAAGGTTCGATGTGGAGAATGGAAAGTCATGCACTACTCAAGAGGTAACCAAGGAGGTAAAATAATGTTTTCGCACTTGAAAAAGAATCAAAATGCAAGCATGTTCACTCAAATTCTTGTACTTAGAGTCGTAGGATTATAGGTTTTGTGGGTAGTCATTTCTAAAAACCCTCACGAGACCCCACTCGTCCTACCGGGGCTGCCCGGGAGTTTAAAGAAACTATCTTGCATTGCATCGTAGTTAGGATCGAGTCATATAGTGTGTTTGATTGGGACTAGCAAACTTTAAGTTGAGGGATGTGATAGACACGCTAAATCACTTATTTAGCACGTCTATTTTGTCCATTTTAGATATATTTTATTGTCTTTGTAGCCAACTCTTGTACATATTTGTGCTTAATGGTATTTTTGTAGGATTTTATTCGTTTACACGTTTTTAGCACTTTACTTTACATTTTGGAGCCATTTTGGAAACCCGGAAACTCGAGGAGCTTTTGTTTACCGTCATATTCTTGCAAGAATGATCAAGATTGGTGATGAGAATAGAAATTGGAGGCCTAAGATGAGAGCCGGTACAACAGAAAAGAGAAGGAATCTATGCAGGAGCAAAAGTGTAGAAAACCGTAACCAGTTATGCCAAATTAACCATAACCGGTTACGCCCAGTTGAAGAAGACTCAACCGTAACCGGTTCCGCCCTTTTTAGCATAACCGGTTACGCTCATTGCATAGAGAAAAATACACAGGCGGTTGTTTTGAGTTTCAAATGAGTGAAAATGACATTCTTACCCTTCATTAAAGGTAGTTTTGTGGCCAGAACGTCTAAGGAGTATATATAGATGAAGATTAGGTATTCTAAAGATACTTTTGTATCATAATTAACCTAGGAGGGTGGCTACACTTTGCTCTTGGAAGACCTTAGAGAATTCTCAGCTTTTGGGACTTGTGTTCTCTTGTTCTCTCTTTGATTCTCTCTTTGTTTTTGGATTTCCTTTGGTAAGAACACTTTAGATCTTTGTTTTGTTGATTCAAGTTAATATAAAAGTTATTTGTTTCAAAGTAAATTCTTTATTTTCGGATGGCTTGCATGGATTTGATTTCAATGAATGTTTTGCATGTTTTCACCACCATGTGTGGCTAGATGTATAAGAACTTGATCTAGTGGACCACTTAGGGTAACGGGAGTTGATTCGATTTAGTAATTCGTTGTTTCTCATTCCAAAATTTGTGGATCTCTCATAGGCGTTCTTAGAAAAATCATACGGAGTAGATTTCGATGTTTCCACTGTAGATCTACTCTGTGTTTTTCCACCAAATTGTGTTTGCAAAGAATATCTTCCAGAATATATCTCGATGTTTCCACTGTAGATATATTCCGAGTCATAAAATGAGAATTGGATTAAAAGAAGATTTTTCGAGGAATGTCTCGATGTTCTACTATAGGCATCCCTTGAGTCATAAAAGCGAAAGGTTTTCTCAGAATATTTTCCGAGACTTTACCATAATGTTTCCAGTTTGGTAAGTCTTGTGAACTAAATCGAATCAAATTTCCCAACTCCCTTAAGTGTGAAACGAAGATCACGTTCCTTCCTTAGTTAATTGTTCTTCAAACGTTAATTTAGTAATTTGATTCTCACATCTTAGTCTTCTTCCCACTCATTCGATTTTAATGATTTTCAATTTTCGAGTACAAATTCATTTTATTTTCCAAATAAATACGAGAAATTCACCTAACAAATCCAACTAGTCCCTGAGTTTGACCTTGGGCTTACCACTCTACTAGCTAGAGTAGTTAGTTCTTGTTTTATAAATTTAAATGCACTAGACCAAAGTCTGATAATAACGACATGGATTTTGCGTTTAGCAGGGAGTATATTAAAATGTGAATATAAGGGAAGCTGGTTTATATGAGTATACCGATACACATATAGATATGTCAAGAATGACATATCGATATGTGTGAGGTCTATATATCGAAATGCATCAACATTTCTCTCCTTCAAAATTTGTCAATGCCTTCCTATATCGATATATCAGAAACCGATATATCGATATATGGTGTGTTCGGGGAAGAATTAGTAGGAGCTTTTTGGTCTTTTCATGGATTATATGTGATATATTTATATAATAAATCACAGTGGTTTGTGTCCAAGATATTCATGACCATTGGATTGAAGTAACGGACCATTGAGATCAAAGAATACTTTGATGCCATTTTCATAAATAATTACAACTTCTAATGACAATCTATCTATTATACAAAATACAACACTCTAAGGACCCACATATTTTTACTTCATCCAATGGTCTTAATTAGTCTATTTGATCTAATGGTCCAAAAATCTATTTTTACCCAACAATTTAGTTCATGATCCGGACACTGACCATTTATATTTTGTAGACCCGCATGAATAATCCAAGCCATTGATAAATTTTAAAATAATTTTTAAGTGACCATATAAAAATTTATTTTATCCGGATAGCTATAACTACTTCATCCAAAATGATTGATTTTAATTCAGAACTTTTAGGCGTAAGTTCTAAATTATTTTGGATGAAGTAGTTTCAGTTATCCGAATGAGATTATTTTTTACAAGATGACTTAAAAAATTAGTTTAAAATAATGAATGAGTCATATTATTTATGTGCGGCCCCGAGATACGAGGCCCAACTTATATTGGATCGTGTCATATGCAAGGGCAAACTCTAGTATATATATATATATGTATATATATGCATATAGAGAGAACCCTAAAATTTGCATCTCATCCCCCTCTCCCTCAACCTACCGATTCTCTCTCTCTCTCTCTCTTAATGTTTTATCCATTCTCCCTTAGATTTCTCTCTATATATATCGATCTTTTAAAGATTTTATCTGCATAAATTTTGAAGAGCTCGGAGAGGACTACACATTCATCACCATATCAAGGCTCATTGTGAAGAGCCCTTACCTAGGGTTTCCAAGATTTAGGTTTTGAGGTGGGATTTTCCTTACCATTTCTATGTATGGATGTATTATTATCATTGTATTTCGTTTATATTAGACATACACATGAGTAAGCATCATCTTCAAGTCTAGATTATGTTATGGGTCTAGGTTTGAGGTGAAATCTTAAATTGGTAAGTTATTGGGGTTCCTTTGGATGTGTATTCATCCTTGGTAGGTAGTAATCCAAGTGTTTCTTGGAAATTCGGACTTTGCAAATTAGGGTTTTAAAGTTAGGGCAATTTGAGGCTTTCACTCATGTAACGATTCACCCCCACCATGCACAATATTGTCCACTTTGGCTGCCAAATCGCAATAGACTTCCTACCCATCCTTGGACTACTCCAGGACGAGCACGCTTAACTGGAGAGTTCTAATGGGCTTTGACACCCGCATGACTTTAAAGGCCTTGTGCAAAGTAGATTCATGATCTATTATTTATACTACACATAACTTATATCCACCTAGCGATGTGAGACCCATCCACTGACTCGAACGTCCCCTGAGACTCCTTACTGGACACCTCCATTGGGACTCTTAGATGACACCATAGTGAAGCTAGGGTGTCACAATCTCCCCCACTTTAGGAAAACACATACTCGTGTGGGATCAAGATTCTCCTTCGGTCTCACATTTCCAGTTGGTGTAAAAAATAAATACATTGCAACGTGGAACAGTACATGCCTCGCATGCACTGTTTGGACATTTTAAGAAACACAAACAAACAAAAAAACAATTGTTCAAGTGTGCACATATATATAGATAGACTTCGAGACAGAGAGTTCGAGACAGAGTTGAGGGATTGGTTGATGGAAAGAAACGAGAGACATGGGAGAGAAGAGATGATGATGGGAAAGAGAAAGGTGTTAGAGGGAGAGAGGGAGGGAGGCGATGGCGGGATTGAGGGTGGATGGCGGTGTGGTGGTGCGTGGTGGTAGAACGGACAGGTGGTGGTGGCATTGAAGGGTTATGTATATTTATTTATTGTCAAACCAAAAATAAATTAGAATAGTGTTCGAATCGAAATAACGAAAAAATATATATTGTTGGAAAAGTTTGCCGGAAAATGCGTCGCCAAAAAATCCACCCAAAACTACCAAAAAAATTACAGGAAAAAGGAAAATGTAGAAATGGAATAATAGTGATTATTTAAAAATTTTAATTAAGTAGATTGTGGAAATAATAGTTGATTTAAATTGAAATAATGAAATTATTATTATTATGGTTATTATTATTAAAATTAAAGGAAATGAGAATTAAAGAAAAATTTGTAAATGACAAAGTTAGAATTAAATGATAAATTAATAATAAATGAATGAAATAAGGAGAAAGTGGGAAATTATTAATTTTATGAGGAAAATAAATTAAGGAATATGGAAATAATTAAAAAAGTGATTATTGATTGAAAAGTGAGAAAAAACAAATATATTGATGAATATAAATTAATTGAGGAATTAATTGAGGAATAAGTGAAAATTTGTGATACTCAAAATATTTATTCATATCTGATTATTTAGAATTATTATATATTTTATGTCGTCTATATTTGGATTATTATAGGACCGAATGGGTTCTGTGCCAACGTTGGTATTCTAGGAGGATTAGCGGCTCAAATAATCTCACTCGGATTCAGGTGAGTACTTGGAATTTTATAAACTAGATTAGTTTTATTTACTTGTATTTTGTTGTGGAATTCTCTATGAAAATGATTTGATAGAAAAAATGATTTTGAAAAAAAAATGTTATGGATCAAATAATATTTGAAAATGAGATAATATGGATTTTTGTTATAAAATTAAAGAAGGAATTTTGGGTATAAAATGAGAAATGAGAATTTATGATAAAAGAGAAGTATCATTGTATGATAAAATGGAAAATGCTAATTTTGTAATTAAGAAAGAAAAGAGGATTTTGCAAATAATGGAAATAAGGATTTTATGAGAAATATGGATTTCAAAATGAGAAATGTGGATTTTGATCGAAAAGTGAGATGAGAAATTTTAGAAATGATAAAAAGAAAAAAGAAGATTTTTTAGCCTATCATACCCTTGTAGCCTAGCCCCAAGGCTAATACAGAGGTGTTGAGAGCCTAGCCTCAAGGCTAATGTAGGGGTGCAGATAGTCTAGCTCTAAGTCTAATGTAGGAGTGATGAATCCCTACTACTGGGAGGAGGACGAGCGACGCCTGGTTCATTACTAGTGTACTTATCCGGAATATTTCACAGGGTTACAGTACTATTATAACATTGGTTAGCGGATTGAATGACCCTTGGCTATATAGTGATAGAGATGATGTGAGATATGATGAGATGAGTTGTTGGTGGATCTTTTATTCGATCCTAGGGATGATGATGAGTTTTGATGATGGATCACTTATTCGATCGTGTGGCAGATTTTGAGACAGAGTTGAGATGAATTTTATGGTGAAGAAAATATGGAAAGATGAATTTAAAAAGGAAAAATGGATTTAGGGTAAAAAAGAAAATGATGGAAAAGATAGCTTCAAAAAGAAAGAAAAAATGTTGATTTGATAGTTTCTATGATTTAAAGGAAAAGGAAATTATAAAAGAAAAGAGTGATTTAAAAGAAAAGGGAATGGATATTTTTGATATAGAATGGAAAATGATTTTTTCTGCTTATTGAAAGATTGAAATAGTAAAGAATGGTTGAAAAGGAGATGGAAATGATTATTATTTTCCTTAAGAATTGAAAATGTTGGTTAAAGAAAGATGGTTTTGAAAGATGATTTGATTCATAGCTATTTCTTACTCTTATTTATGTTATTCCATAGTATTCACTGGTCCGTCATTGCTGACGTGTTTTATACACCACTCTTTCAGGTGTTCGTTGATTGGTGATGTCCTAGATGTCCATTTGTACAGCTGCAAGAGTTGTAGTCTATCTTTTACCTTTTGGGTAAGTGAACTATGTTTATGGTATAGAGAGTTTTATTTTTATCATGTCAAAGAGTTTTATTATGCTATTGTATCAAAGAGAGAGATGTACTATTTTTGTACAGTAATGTGGGCTGGGCCAGGTTATGTTGCACAGTATGCAATTGGTAGTTGTACATTTCAATACAGTATGTTATGAGGTTTTTTATCTTTCTCAGTTGAGATTTTTATTCGGTCATATCTTGTAGTCTATTGGATTTTCTTTGAGATGTGGTTAGATAGTTTGTGTGCATAGAATGCAGATACGTTGATTGCAAGTATTACCTATCTATTTGATAAAGAAGCATATGCATTGGTTGATTCCAGATCAACCCATTATTTTATATCTAATGCATCTGTTATGCAATTTATTATTGGGAGTCAACCCCTAGAGTGCGCACTTTGCATGTCTCAGCCTATGAGTGGTGGCATTATTGTCTCTACTGTATACAAAGACTGTGAAATTCGACTAGGAGATAGGAAATTCATTATTGATCTTATTTCTCTGCAAATGAGTTAGTTTGATATTATATTGGACATGGATTGATTGTCTGCCAATTATTCTACCATTGATTGTGAGTCGAAGCGTATTATATTCAAAGTTCCTGAGGAGATGGTTATTACTTTTGAGGAGAAGGAGATTGCACATCCTCCTTATATTATTCTACTATGTGCTGATTGTAGAAGGGGGACAATCTAGTATATCTGATATTCCTATTGTTAAAGAATTTCTTGATGTTTTCTTGGAAAAGTTACATAGGTCGCTAGTAGATCAGGAGATCGAGTTATCTATTGATGTGATTCCGAGGATGCAACCTATATCTCAAACTCCTTATCGGATGGATCTAGTAGAATTAAAAGAGTTGAAGATTCAGCTTAAAGATTTATTGGAGAAGGGCTTTATTAAGCCCGATATCTCATCGTGGGATGCTTGAATCCTTTTCGTGAAAAAGAAGGACGATACCATGCAGCTATGTGTTGATTACCGGGAGCTGAACAAGGTGATAATAAAGAACTGGGATCCATTGGCCCGGATTGACGATCTATGCGACCAGTTACAAGGATCCCAATATTTCTCTAAAATCACTCTTCCATCAGGATATTATCAGCTAAAGGTGAAAGCGTAGGATGTGGATAAAATAGCATTCCGTACCAGGTATGGACATTATGAGTTTCTAGTAATGCCATTTGATGTCACTAACGCTCCTGCATCCTTTATGGATCTTATGCATCAGGTATTCAAGCCTTGTTTGGATGACTGTGTTATTGTTTTTATCGATAATATTCTTATTTATTCTAAGACCCGAGAGTAGCATGCAAATCATCTCCAGAAAGTCCTACAGATTCTTTGGGAGAAGAAATTATATGCCAAGTTTAAGAAGTACGAATTCTGGCTTACTAGCATATCTTTTCTAGGCCATATTATTGATGGAAATGTGATTTCTATTGATCCATGAAAGGTGGAAGCAATTTCTAAATGGCCACAACCAAATTCTGTAACAAAGGTTCAAAGTTTTCTTGTCCTGGACATTTATTATCGAAAGTTCATGAAGGATTTCTATAAAATTAAGTTGACCCAGAAAAGGACACCCTATGTATGGACAGAAGAAAGAGATCAGGTGCTCCAGGAGCTAAAGAAGAGGCTGATTATGGTACCGATCCTGACACTATGTTCTGGTATCGAGGGTTTCATTATATTCAGTGACTAGCATAGGCCCGTGCCTAAAGGCACGAGGCAAAAATTTTTGTATTAATAAATTAGTTTCCATTCTTAGTAGATTTTGAGTAAAGAATAAAAATACGATAATAAAATAACAAAATGTAACAAAAGTAACAGACAATAAGAAAGTAAAAAGATAAAACAGATACTTTTAAAAAATAAGATAAATAATTTATAGAAGTAAAATATAATTAAGGATGAGATAAAATATTAGGATATGAGGTAAAATATAATTAAAGAGAAAAGTAAAATATTATGATAGAGGTAAAATATAATTATGTTA
>NMUG010012843.1:0-10261 GCA_002855965.1 Monotropa hypopitys
TGGTTCTTTTCTTTAACTATCCTTAGAGGTGAAAGGAAGATTTTGAAACCTAACCTAAATGTTAAATATATGGCATTCAGACACCGAGTAACATAAAGCACTAACTTAAAAAAGTGGAAGACTTGGTGGGAATCGGACATGCATCCATTGCCGCTCATATGACACCAAATGGTCCCATCCGATCTGATCAAGCAAGGATATCTTTAACTCATACAGCTTCTTCTTCGGAGGCTCACTATCCTCTTGAATCATGTCGTTTAATACCTAATAAATCAATGAACAGTAATGAAAAAAGAGAGGCTCAAACAAATGAAAAGGAGAAAGCAAACATACTTGAAAGTTTACAAGCAAAGGTCCAGAAGCCAGCTCATTACGAAATGATAAAGACCAAACCTAAATATCGAAAGAGCATAGCCAAGGACACTTCTAGTGGCATGTACTCAATTAACCAGGAAAAATCATTAACAGAATTACCTTAAGTGCAGTTCCAAGCCTTTCACAACGTTGTTCACGAATAACCAAGAGAGTGCCATACTTGGATTTCATATCAACCCATTTCTTTAGTTCTTTAAAGTTCTCTTCAAACAAATCTGGATGGGTTTTAGTATCTGGGAGGGATTGATCATCAGTACTATCCACAACATGTTCACCTTCAGTCGAAGCTAAGGCTGATGAAGCCTTTTCAGCCTGCTACAACCATAACATAAACAAATTCACCACTTACAGATGAAAACAGCACCCATAGAAATTTATTGCAGTACAAATTCAAAAGATTGACAAGCAAACCAAACTAAATCTAGCCTTAAGTCCCAATCAATTGTGATCGGGTACATGAATCTTTCTTTTCCATTGAGATCTATCGAGGGTATCGTGTTGTGTGATATTTAAAAAATCTAGATCGTTTCTAACTACCGCTTACCATCTACCGAAATAAGAACAATCCTTCTAGCTACCACATCAACCAATTTATAATAGGCAGAATCAAACCGCCTTAATCTATTTTCTCTCATTTTGTCTTGTATCGGTGTTGCAACAGAATCTTATGCCAGACGGGCAGAGCATTCCATCTACAACTCTCGCATGGCAAAAAGGGAAGCAATACAACTGTATGAGTATGTTACTACATTTTTAAATCCTATTTCTTTAAGAGCATTGTGTGTGAGACCTCGCCCTTGAAGTACATCACCACACCTACGGTCCAACCAAATGGAACGGAAGTAATAGACTCCTTTTTTGGGTGCAATCCGTCCTTACTGAACACAGCATACAACCTCCGTTCTTCCCGGTGCAATGTGCGTCCAAAGTGGCCTAGTAGTTGTATATATGTAGCAAGTTTGATGACAGGACACAAGAACTTTACAACATTGACACTCAGGCAAGGAAACTTCTAAATGGCCAGGCTAACACACAGAGGTGTCACAGGGGAGGGCCAATGTATATCGCAAACCCTTGCTACAACTGCTTTCTTACTATGTTCTGCATTTCACGGAGAGTTAACTTTGTAATATCGTTAATGGACCAAAAAAAGGAGTGCAATCCCGTCCACAGAATAGACAGACAAAAAAACTATACCAAATCCCAAAGCAAGAGAAACCATGTATATAAACGGGGACATATGAAACCAAACCAAACTGAGCCTTGAGTCCCAATCAATTGGGGTCGGCTACGTGAATCTCTTTTTCAATGTGCTCTGTCGAGTATATCGTGTTCCGTTATACCTAATAAATTTAAATTCTTACGAACTACCACTTCTAAAGTCAATTTAGGTCTACCCCCTTCGTGCTACCATCTATCATAACTCTATCACTCCTTCTAACTACCGCGTCAACGGGTCTACAATAGACTTGCCAAAACCACCTCAATCTATTTTCTCTTATCTTAGTTTCCAGCGGCACTACCCCTTGTCACGCCCCTTCCCGAATAACTAAAATAAATATTATTCGAGGTGACTATGACTAAGTCTTTATACTTGTCCTTAAATTATGTTTAAGGATCTTACAACCTATAAGCGTAATAATTTTACACACTATATCTTTTTTTTCAAAATAGAAGAGATGATTCTACATGTTCTACCAGTTGATCTACAATTACAAATGTTCTTTCAATATTTGTGTTATAAGTTCTTCTAACTTGTTTATTCAGTTCCAACTAAACAAGGAAAAGGTTTCTTAACCAAAACTGATGATCCTAGAACCTCTTGGCCCAGTAGTGTACGTCCCAACTCCTGCCAAAATACTGGAATCCAAAGACGGATTTCAGAAGTGAATAAGATACAAGGCACTATAGATATATAACATGATAACAAGGAAAAGATAACAACATAGAGTGGCAACCATGTAGCTACAACTAAACGATATGTCAAAGATGTCTTTTTACAGCTCTATGTGTTTTGATTCAACATACTCCACCCATTACATTTCATGTTGTAATAATGCAATGCATGAAATGCACAAGCCCACAGCTTAAAAAGGCTTTTTTTCATAACATGACAAATTTATGCCCAACGTGCTACTTGGTACCATCTCTCAGTACGTGGATACCATCAACCAGTACCCATACAAGCCCGAAGCTTATCAATGCAAATATTTGTAATGCATGGCATTTTGTTATGATGACTATTACTTACACCAATAACCTCACCATGATTGGATAATGCATGTTTAATGTATGCAAATCCAAGTCCAACATAACCACATCAAAATAAGATATTATTCTATACATGGCTAACATCATGTACTTCCAACATTAACCGTACTGACCAACAAGGATATGGTAGATAGTTTTATGTAAACATTAGGGGTAATTTAGTCTTTATCTTAGTTAGGGGTAATTTAGTCTTTATCTTAGTTAGGGTTTCTTATGTTTTGTTATTTAAGAAAGTGGTATGTATTCAATATTTATACAATGAAATAATATATGCTTCGAAACTCACATGGTATTAGAGCATGTCGGGGCATCTCCTCTCTCACTCGACAGCATCTCTCGACATTCGCCTGAGACCTGTTACTCCGGCGACCTCCATCTGTGTTTGCAAGACTCTAGCGAACACCTCTGACAACGCCATCCGTCATCTTCGCCAGCATCGCCTCTCTGGCAAACACCTCTGACAATGCCTCTTCATCGTCTTCGCCAGCATCGCCTCTTCGGCGAACACCTCTGGCAACGCCTCTTCGTCGTCTTCTCCAGCATCGCCTCTCCGGCGAACAACTCTGACAACACCTCTTTGTCGTCTTCACCAGCATCGCCTCTCCCTGGTAGCATCACCTCTCCTGTTCGGCAGCATCGCCTCTCCGACGAGTTCTCTCTCTCCAGCAAGTCCTCTCTCTATCTTCGGCGAAGTCCGTTCTCTCTCGTCTTCGCCAGCATCGTCAGCATCGCCTCTCTGGAGAGTACTCTCTCTGTCCAGTGAATCCTCTCTCTATCTCCGGCAAGGTCCGTTCTCTCTCAGGCGAATATTACGGTCTAAGTTTTTTTGGTATTTTGCATTCTCATCGGTATGATGTCAGACGATAAAACCTTTAATGCTATCAGTGTTAGGTTGAATGGTGTTAACTATTCTTATTGGTCCAAAGTTATGAAAAATGTTGTCCTTGGTAAGGGCGTGTGGGGCTATATAATAGGGACTGTTGGCAAACCTACTCTTGTGAAGGCATCTGATCCCACACATGCAAATTAAGTCAGTCTTTGCAAAATGGGAACTTGGAAATGCAAGAGTTCTTGCTTGGTTTCATAATTCTGTTCAACCCACAATTGGTATGAATTTCTCAAAGTATGAAACGGCAAAGGAAGTTTGGGACTATTTGCAGGATATGTATCTCCAGTCAGATTTTGCAAAGGAGTATGAACTTGAGAGCTCTATTCGCGATGCTAAGCAACATGGTAAATCAATTCAGGATTTTCACAATGAGATGACACGGTATTGGGATCAGTTAACCTTAATGGAACCCGACAGCCTGCAGTCCTCTGTCTTTATAGAGTATCGTGAGAGGCGTCGTCTGGTCTAGTTCCTTATGGCTTTTCGTGACCAGTTTGAGCCTCTACGTATGGCTATACTTCATTGTTCTCCCCGCCCTACAGTTGACAATGTTGTTCGTGAACTTATTGCTGAGGAAACTAGGCTTAGGGTGGCCTCTAATGCATCTCCTTCTCCGACTGTATTTGTTGCTTCACATAATGCACCACTTTTGTCTACTCCCGCTTCTCATCTAATACAGGTTACAGGCAAACCTAAGCCTCGTGTTACTATGAACGAGTGTAGTTTCTGTCGTAAGAAGGGACATTAGAAGCACTCTTGTCCCAAAGTATTACACACGACGAGCTAAAATTATCACTCTAAGTCCTCCTCTCGGCCACCACACCAGCCTCAACAATCTTCTCGACCATCAAAACAATATCAGCAAGCTTCTCGTCCTTCAACAGCCTTTACTACCTCTGAAGGGGTCCTAACTTCTCCCTTGATTGAACAGTTTCAGTAATTTCAGCAGTAGCAACAATATCAGGCATCCTTGGCTACCTAGACACATCATTCACAGGCTTCTGCTATGACCACCACTCTGCCAGGTTTGCATGGTTCCTTTACCACAGGTATACCGCCTACCACATGGATCTTTGATTCTAGTTGTTCATATCATATGACCCTTACTTTGTCCTTGCTAAGTCATTCTGTCTCTCCCACCTCCCCAATTAATATTTCCACAGCAAATGGCTCCTCTATACATGTTTCTATTGGTTCTATTCTCCCAAACTCCTCTTCTTCTCTTTCTATACCGAATGTATTTTATGTTTCACAATTATCTCTTAGTCTTCTTTCCATTAGTCAACTATCTGATTCAGGTTTTGATGTTTTGTTTTCTTCTTCTGGTTGTGTTGTGCAGAATCGAAAGTCAAAGAAGCAGATTGGGACCGGGCGTAGAGTTGGTGATCTTTATGCTTTGGAGGATTTACATATTTCCATGAAGTCTACTCTCGTTGTCATGTCATCCTTTTGCTTAGATCAACAGTCTTCTCCTTTTTATCTTTGGCATTCTAGATTAGGACACTTAACTAGCGACTGTTTGAAAGCTTTAGTTAAATCTGGTTTTTTTGGGGAAACACTTCTGTTAATGATATTTCTAAATGCAGTAGTTGTAAGTTTGCAAAGATGTCTGCTTTACCTTTCAATAAAAGTAATTCTTTTACTTCATCTCCATTTCAGCTTGTTCATACTGATTTGTGGGGGCCTTCCCCAGTTGCAACCAAAGGTGGTTCCCAATACTATGTCTCTTTTATTGATGAATTTACTAGGTTCTCATGGGTTTATCTGTTGACATATAAGTCTGATTTTTACCAAGCTTGCCGCACTTTTCACTCTATGGTTCAGACTCAGTTTTCAACTGAGATCAAAATTCTTCGCACTGATTTAGGTGGAGAATACTCTAGTAGTGAATTTAATGACTTCCTTGCAACTCACGGCACTATTCATCAATCTTCATGTACTGACACTTCTGCCCAAAATGGTCGTGCTGAACGCAAGCATCGTCATTTTCTCAACACTACACGGTCGCTTATTCTATCCTCTTTTATGACATCCATCTTTTGGGGAGAGGTTGCACCCACTACCGCTTACCTTCTCAATCGGATGCCTACTCCTCTTTTGTCTGGTTCGACTCCTTATATGCGACTTTATGGAAAGGCGCCCAACTACTCTCTTCTTCGTGTGTTCGGATCTGCTTGCTTTGTTCTTCTCCCTGAAAAGGACCAAACTAAGCTCAGTGCTCGTTGTGTCTTATGCGTCTTCTTAGGATATGGCATCCATCAAAATGGATACCGTTGTTATGACCCCGTGACCAAAAAATTATATGTGTCTCGACATGTTTCTTTCCTTGAGCATTTGCCATTTTTCTCTCTTTCACCCACTCAAGCACCTATCGCCAAAGAGGATCTTGTGCACATTGACCCATTTCCCTTTGAAGTCCCTAAAGATGAATATGTTCGTACATTGGACCTGTCAGATGTTACGGGTGTTCCTCCTACTCCTCACTTAATTGCTCCTTTTCCCCAACACTATGTTCGACGAACTCAACCAACTACATGCCCTCCTTCTGCTTCGGACGACTCTGATCAACCTGCCCGCATGTATCCTTCTCGCGAACGTCGTCGGCCGGTAAGATTTGGTTTTACTAATACTTGTTTTTCCTTTTCTTATTGTCCATGCCTATTTTGAACCTCGGTCTTATAAAGAAGCCTGTAATGATCCAAACTGGGTAACTGCGATGAATGGTGAGCTCAATGCCCTTGCCAATACTCAGACTTGGGATATGGTTCCCCTTCCAGATTGTAAAAATCTTATTGGTTGCAAATGAGTCTTCAAAGTAAAGACTCATTCGGATGACTCTTTAGAACGATACAAAGCTCGGCTAGTTTCCAAGGGATTTTCTCAAGAATATGATATTGATTATGGGGAGACTTTTGCTCTTGTTGCCAAAATGGCATATGTTCGCATGTTGATCTCTGTTGTCGCTATGCACCAATGGATTCTCTTTCAGTTGGATGTTAACAATGCATTTCTCAATAGTTATCTCTCTGAGGAAGTTTATATGTGTCCTCCAGGCTTTTCCCATGCTCCTGGTCTTGTTTGTCATCTTCGGCGTGTCTAATATGGTCTTAAATAGTCTCATCGGGCTTGGTATGCTCGCTTTTATGATGTGGTCTTACAAATTGGCTTTCAACCTAGCATTCATGAGTCTACTCCCTTTATCCGCCACACTTCTCAGGGTTTGGTTCTTCTGTTGCTCTATGTGGATGAAATGATTATAACTGGCTTTGACTCTACTGCTATTGCTGAAGTCAAACGCTATTTATTTCGACAATTTGAAATGAAAGATTTGGGTCCTCTTCGGTATTTTCTTGGCATTGAGGTCGCATCTTCTCCTGATGGTTATCTCTTAACTCAGACTAAGTATGCCACTGATATTCTTCAACGTGCTCAACCCACTGATGACAAAGTTATGGATACGCCTATTGAGTTACATGTTAAGTTCTTTGCTTCTGATGGGGTGCCTCTTGTTGATCCTAGTTGGTTGTTTAGTTTATCTTACTGTTACTCGGTCTGATATTTTGTATGTTGTGCATGTCATCAGTCAGTTTGTTTGTGCTCCTCGATCTACGCATTGGGCTGCTTTACTTCGTATCTTGTGTTATGTTCGTGGCACCATATTTCAGTGTTTACATCTTTCTTCTTCTTTGGATTTGACCCTTCGGGCTTATGCTGATGCCGACTGGGCAGGTGATCCCACTGATTGTAAGTCTACATCTAGCTATTGTGTCTTTTGGGGAGATTCTCTTATCTCCTGGAAAAGCAAGAAGCAATCCGGCATTGCACGTTCCACTGCAGAGGCGGAGTGTCGTGTCATGGCCCATGCTACTTCCAAAGTTGTTTGGCTTCGTTGGCTTCTTTCTGACATGGGTGTTTCTGTCTCATCCCCTACGCCTTTTTATTGTGACAACAAAAGTGCTATTCAGATTGCTCATAACTTAGTCTTTCATGAATGCACGAAGCACATCGAAATTGATTGCCACTTCATTCGCCATCATCTTCGGTCTGGCACTATCTCTTCCATTCGTCTCGTCTTCACTTCAGTTGGCCGATTTCTTCATCAAGACGCACACCACTACTCGTTTTCGTTTTTTTCTTGGCAAACTCGATGTTATTCGGGCTCATATCATGAGTTTGAGGGGGGGTGAACATCATATGTAGTGGTAGATAGTTTTATATAAACATTAGGGGTAATTTAGTCTTTATCTTAGTTAGGGGTAATTCAGTCTTTATCTTAGTTAGGATTTCTTATGTTTTGTTATTTAAGCAAGTGGTCTGTATTCAATATTTATGCAATGGAATAATATATGCTTCGAAACTCACAAAAAGCGACAATAATTGACATGGCCATATTTAACACCCATACAGGAGGGAATACCAAATTTCTAGCATGCTAATAATTAAGCAAGTGGAATCATGTCCCAAACAACAACAATTACAACATGGGATATAAATCATAGTAGGTAAATTAACCATGATCATCACTCCATAACCTTACCAAGTTCACTATAGCAGTGTACACTAACTATGCTCAATAGAATCGATTTCAAATCTAACGACTTGAAATAATATTATACACAACTTTAACAATTAGAGCACAATTGCAAGGTGTCCAGCCCAACACAATTAATATTATAACCAAAAATTAAACTAATATAAAATTGATTTGATCTTCAAGTATCTGATTCACTCGCCTTAGTTTTTTACAAGGGTTGGTAAGATCACTTCTTTGGTACTTTGATGCCCCAGTATTAACTCCTGAAATAAGAATTATAACAACCTTTAATAGAATAATTTAGCTAACTAGGTTTGACTTAGCGTCACCATTATTCAAGTTTTGTCATCCCTCTTTTTGTTTCATTTGGAGCCATAGGTTTAGGCCTTAATTACATTTAAATAACTTTAAGTTAGGTTTATAAAAAGTTATCCAAATACAATCCTTGGCTTCCTGGAAATTCACAATGATTTTTAAAAGTTCAATTCAATTAACTCTTGCTTTACCAGTAATAGACTCTTGCTTTTCCGGTAAAGCAAGGTTCTGTTGCATCCCTCATAGAAGCTAAAGCTTCCTTTACCAGTAATCCATCCTTTCTTTTCCAGTAAATCATGCTTCTGTAATTTCCTTTATGAATTACTGTAATACCCTTTTTCCGGTAAACCAAGCTTATGTTTCTGGAAAAGCAATATTTTGGCCTTTTGTCCATCCTTAATTCTTTTCCAATTTCCGGTAATGCAGGATTTTATTTCCGATAATACACTTTTCTGTTTTGCTACTTTTTTACTAAACTTTCCAATTTCCGAAAATGTGATTCTCTATTTCCGGTAATGGACATTTCAATTACTTCCAAGTCATCTTTTATAACCTCCTTTCCCGATAGACTAAGCTACATTTCTGGAAGAATATAGTTCTAAGTCACAGTCTAGTTTTGGCTTCCCCTAATTTCTGGTAATTGATTCACCTTTTTCCGGAATTTCACAGGGATTTCCGGTAATTGATTCTTTCTTTCTCTTTTTCTTACTGTTCTATCTTCTTCTTCCTCAATTTACTCCTACTGTTATATGTTTCCATAACAAAGTGTTTCCCGTATTTAATTATCATTTCTTTAATTCCTCAAATTCTTCTACAAGTAATTAAAGATTTATTCTCTTAAACATATAACTCCATTCTTCTTTCAGTTATTTTAATCAAATCCAAAATTTCAGATTAATTCCAATTTAATCCTTCATATTGTACACCATACCCAGTCAATTTTTCATCAACACCCAGAAATCCGAAATTCTAAATTATTCCTTGATCTATCAACTCAACCAATCTCGGAAACTCTCATCCACAATTCAAAGTTCAATTTATTTATTAGTTAATTCAAAACCCAAATTCCTTAACCAAATCCATCACCCACATTCATTAATAATTCTCCCGACCAATTTAACTTCTTAGCATACAACTTTTCTCGGACTTTGAAATTCCAAAGCAACACCTCAATTAGTTCTAAGTTTGTTAATTGCTTGGAACTTTCACAACACACTTCATAAAAGTTCTAATTTTCTAAAGGAAATGTTCCAGATTATCGAATTCCTCTAACTGGCCTCAAATTTTGGGTTTCCAAGGAAGTTAAAACTATCAAATCACTTAAACCAACCCAGAGCTTAATTCAGTCCATCTTAATTTAAGTTTCTAACCCATGAATTACGAGAACCCAACAAAGAAATAATTTCACCACCATTGATTACCAAAAATTTAGAGGTTCGATGATTTTACCTTATCAATTTCTATGATTGGCTTCTTGAGAACCCAAATCTGCAACTCTTCCCCTCCACCTAGGGCTGTTCATTTTTCCGATGTTCCGAAATTTCCGAAAATCCGATTCGATTTTTTCCGATTTTGAAATGCTTTTTTTCATTCCGAATTCTGAATTTTCCGAATTCTGGATATTCCGAATAAAGTTGGAATGGAATTGTAACATACTTTGGTATTTCCGAATTCCGAAAAAATTCCAAAATATTTCAAATCATAGATTTTTGATTAATTTCTAAACAAATTTCGAATATGCATTGATATTTATATGAGAAATTTCAATTAATATTTATGTTCTTTGTAGTTGTAAATGAGAAGATAAAATTCATAACGATCAATTAATAATATGACAACTTTGAAGTTTGCGAATATTGAAAAAGTTTGATATTATA
>NMUG010012844.1:0-10261 GCA_002855965.1 Monotropa hypopitys
ATAATATATATATATATATAAACCGGTCCGGTCCGGTTTATACGGTTTGAAAATTTTATAAACCGAAACCGGAACCGATTTTCCGGTTTACAAAATTTTTAAACCGGAACCGGTTTTCCGGTTTATAATTCGGTTTGAAATATTCGGTCCGGTCCGGTTTTTCCGGTCCGGTCCGGTTTTCCGGTTTAGAGTAACACCCCTAACATAATACATAACTGAAAAACTGTGGGTAAGTCTCAGAACATCTATACTAATAAATAAAGACACATACTATTTTACTATATAACTTTACCTCTATTACTATAACTGGAAGTGGACCTCTTCTAGCTATCCAGTTGCTGATTCTTGAAAAATATTAATTTTTATAAGCTAAAGCTCGTATGAGTGACGTAGCATATAAATATAAGTTTTATGTCATGGATATAAAAATGTATAAAATAGTGCATTATTTTCAAAAATGTAATCATATCCATAACTGAGTCAAAAATCATATCAGAATCATAAACATATGTCAAACCACGAATACCCTACTGATATCAGAATAGAACAATATAAACACCGACACCATAATAGAATCATAGTCAAAATTAGAATAAAGTCGATCACCAAAATATAACATATCCAGAACAGAACAGTAGGGGTATTCAGTTTATGTTTTCATGAAATTCTTACTTTATCAGACAAATCTCGTTCTAAAATCGTTGTTTTCTATTAGTGTCATAATAGGTCAAATCATTCAGAACAGAATAGATATTAGAACAGACAGAACAGAACAGAACAGAATATGTTAGGTGTCCCTAGTGGATTAGCTAGATGTCTGATACATAATCTATTTTTATTAGTTAATTGATGGTAAACTAGTTAATTATACCCTCTTGCTATAGGACCAGATCGATAGGCCATTATACCCCTAGAGTAGGTCCAAAAGCCAGATCTCCCCCTGGCATGAGACCGTCTCTTTCACATATTTAGATGACCAATAATAGATTTGAAATTAAGTTCATAATCATGGATACTTTAAAATATATAATAAAATAATTCCCACGGAAAATAGAGATGTATTAGAAACATACCAGAAATTCTGTTATTTAAATGTAGTGTCACTCACCTGAAATCTGAGCTTTAATTCATATGACATAAATATAGAAAATAGAGAAATATAAATAAAACGGTTTACAATAATTTCCTTAATCAAATATTCCTTAAATTCTCATATTTCAATCTCATAATCTTTTCTAATTTATAATACTTAATCTTCACATTTCATCTTTAATAATTTTATTATAATCCTTATTAATTCTTATTCCATTTATACTTATTAAGTTAATAATAATAATTCTAATCTTAATCTAAATTAAATAAGAAATACAATACTGAAAATGTACTGATTCCGGTGAATTTTTGTTGATTTTCCGACAATGATCTCCGCACCACTGCTAACCACTACTGAACTACCCCCGAACCCGCCGAAAACCACCACCAACAACCGCCACAAACACAGCCCAGGACCACCATAACACAGGCAACACAACCTAACCAAAACCCAGAACAACCCGGCCGGAACCCACCCTATCCAACACCACCACCGGACAGCCACCAACATAGCTAGAATCCACCACTAAAACCCCACAGCTGAGCACCTACACAACCACAACACCCATCACACACAATCACGACACACACACATCACACGCTAATACAAAACACACAGAGCACACAACAATACACACACTTGTACACACTCACACACACTGCGCACATACACAACCTAACCGAACACAGCACACACAAACATACACAACACAGACGCATACACACACGCACACAAAGACACACACATATACATAGCGGCACACACACGCACCTGCACAATCACATGGCACCACCCACAACCACCGCGTAGCCCTGCCTCTGCCCCTCTCCGCTCGATATCTCTTTCTCTTTCTCTCTTTCTATTTCTCTCTCTCTCTCTCTCTCTCTCTCTCTCTCGCAGTCCCTCTGATTTTTGGGTTTCGTTTTGAGGGTTCCCTTGGTTTTGCTTTTTTGTTTTATTTTGTTTTTAATGATTTTGTTTTGTTTTGTATTTATTTTATTTTGTATCTATTTAATTAGATAAGAATGAAAAGTTTAAGAATTTTTGATTTTCTTTTGGGGTAAGTCACGATGCGAAAATGTGTACCGTAGTTACGGTGGTCCTTAATCCTAATTTTGTATTTTTGGTATTTTACGATATTTCTTTATAACTTCTTTTTATTTCTAATTTTTTTCTTATTTCTAAATTTCCCGAACTTCATTGGAATTTTCTATTTGTCTAATCAAATTTGATATAAACTTTTAAAAGTTAATTTCATTAATTTAAGCCTCTTAATTAATTTTTCTTCCTCTTAATCTCTCAATTAAATATATTTAAATTTAATTATCTAATTTTAAATTTTTGGGTTTTACAATTCTCCTCAACTTACAAAAGTTTGGTCCTCCAAACTTAAACTAACTGATGCAGAGAATAACCCTAAGTTAAGGGTTCGTATTTAGGGTTCTTACCACTTTATTGGTTGTTTGACATATTTTTATTAGAGGAATTAAAATTCACTCCTATTAATAATTTCAACTATCTCCCTCCCCAACTTATTCATTAAATCTACTTCAAATGATTTATCCGGCTTAAAAAGTCTATTATCTAAACTTATATAATCAACTCCCAATTTTTTTTAGTTCCAAAAATATTTCCACATATGATTTTCGGATAGTGATTAATATCTTTAGCCTTATTTGAACATTTTACTTTACACATCACCCAAACACTTTTACACATTCCCAATATAATTCAAAAATCTATAATTTACAATCCACAATCCATAATTGGCTCCCAAACACTCCCTTAGATTTTGACAGGTGGCACGATGTTCTCAAAATTAATTTTAGAATATGCCATGAAATGAAATACCCCCCCTTCCGAGATCCTACAGTGCCCAAAAGAGCTGCCAAATAACAGCGATCCAAAACAACGTCGTTTTGGGTCCAATTTCAAAACTTAAAATTTTAACCAAAACGATGTCGTTTTGGCTAAAATGCAGAAAATTAATTCAATAGCAAAACGACATCATTTTGGTAGTGTAATTTTCTGCTTCAAAATGAAAAAAATGACTGATTTTTTTCATTTTAACTTCAAAATCAAAATCTTAATTTTGACTCCAAATTTTATTGTTTTTTACTTTAATTTTAATTTGGATTGCAAAATGATTGTATTTTTCTGGAAAATGAAAATTTTGATGGTATTTCTACAATAAAAATAAGAAAATGGTGCAAATCGAAACTTTCTTATAACTTCATACCAAAAAAATTGTCGCAACAACATTTCTAAACCAAAAATAATAATACCAATAGATGTTCAACTAATGTCATTCATTACATCAAATTTTATATTATCGAGGACTGATGAGGATCACTCTACAAATAAAAAAAGTAATCGTCTCGAAGAAAAGACTCAACTCTGAAAGCCTGAAAGAATAAAAACAAGTAAATAGTTAAAAGAAAATAAATTAGAGTAACAATATGACTTACAAAAAATGCATTATAATTGTTACTATATTTACACACATCGGTAGTTTGTGGATGATAAAGTATTTGAGAACATGAAGGCATTGGTTCAGAAGTAGAGCCGCAAATATTCTATTCCATAATAAATTCAACAACACATGATTATACATTGTAGAAAAAAAATTAAAACTTTGAAATCAAAGATGAAAATAATAATTATACCTGACCAAATTGGGTAGATTTTGGAACTTCTTGTTTTTTCTTTCCAATGTTCTCATGCCAAGGTTTGAATCTACTTTTACCTTTACGTAAGACAGGTTTTTTCTTTAAACCCTTGGCTTCCAACAAGTTGGGATCAACCTTGTCTAATTGTTCAATTTCTACTTCAATAGGATCTCCCGTGTGTAAGAATATTTTGTTCACTTGGACACACATGTAGTCTACTGTGTTGTTCACAAAATCATATGCATCTTTAAGTTCGCATGATCGAGCTCCCAATTGTATCGTTTTTGAACAAAGATTCCTATAACGTGATGCTTTTACCAATTTCGGATCTTTTCTGCAATGCTAATCTCGTTCCCTTTAAATGCACATTCCTTTGCATCTAATCTCCATCGACCTAGTATATAACTTTCTAGAATTTTCGTAACACTCATTCTATCAAGCCCTTTTAATGCATGATCACAAAGAATTCCAAAAATCTCAAATTTTCGACAAGTACAATAAACTTGTAGACAAATATTTTTCCCAAACTGGTTCAACTCTATATTACCCGACACAAGGTACTTAACCTCCAATTCATGCAAGCCAACCACACACTTGAATTTTCCTTGAAATTCATGATGTTCCACAAAATAAGAAAGTGGTGTCAACCTCATCGCGAAGCAAATCAAAGCGAGGTGTCAAAAGACATATCTCCAAAAAGTCCATAATCCATTATCATTGTATGATCAGCCCAAAAAATGTTAGTTACTGTCACACTCTAGAAATTTTATAATTTCCATTCGTCTCCCATAAATCGATAAATTAATTTTATCGGAAAATCCTATCCTTGTTCGTCATCAATCGACGTGTCTCGTTTAGTTCGCTAATCGTTTGTTCGATCGTCATATGAGTTGTAGCATTGGGAAAGGTTGCGATGTAGCCTTGAATTGGTTATTTGAGATCTAGAATGTCGAGGGAATGTTCGGGATTGCGTCGGGAAGGTTCGGGAGAGGTTCGGTAGCGTTTCGGCCCTTCAACAGGATTCCCGTCCGGACCAGGGGTGGTCCCGTCCGGACGAGGGAGTAGTGCGTTTGGTGTTGAGCTTCAGGAGGTCTCGTCTGGACCATGGTGGGTCTCGTCCGGACGGCTAGGATTCCTCATCCGGACGACGGTGGTCCCGTCCGGACGATGCGGCAGCGAGTTGCACAAAATTTTATGTTTTTAATGTTTAAGTGTGGCCCAAACCCCTTTTTCTCTCATTTGGTCCGCCCCCTTCTCACTCTAACCCTAAATCTCTCTCTCCCTCTCACTTCTCTCTTCAATCCTCCCCCATCCATCAAGGTTCAAGGGTTTTGTCCTTCATTAACGTCGGTGAGCACGACAAGGGCTACGCGTAGACGGGTTTAGATCGTGGTGGATCAGTAAGTCTCTCTCACTCTCTTTCAAGCCCTAGCTTCTATATTTGCTCTCCTCCATTATTGGCTAATGGTTGAGCTTGGGAGGTTGCGGTGAGAGCTTCGTAGTGGCGAGTTCGGATCGCGGTGGTACGATGGACATTTTCCGGCGACTTTTCCGGCGATGCTTCGGTGGGTAACTCCTAACTCCTACTTAGTATGCGTGGGTGTGCGTATTTCCATTCCATGTTTCATTGCTTCGTCGATAGTTGATTTCGTATGCGTAGTCGTATCGCTTGTCATCGATTTGTTGGCGTCGGGCTATCCTAGGGTGATTGTGTCGGTCTTGGAGTGGTGTAAAGGTGGAAAGAATAACTTGTGTGTTGATGATCACTCTCAGAATCGTATAGGCGCCAAGTGTTCGATAAATTGCCCGAATGGGTCTTGAGGTGGATTGTGGGTGTGTCAACCATGTCGAATCATAGTAGTGAATACTTGAGAGCGTGTTTGACTTACTTGGGTCCTTACGGTATCGCTAGAGCATGAGTTGTGGTGAAATGGGGATTTTCCCCCTTGTCGTCGATTATGGTGAACCTTCTATCCATCCGGGATTGGTCGTGGGATTTCTTGGAAATGTTGGTATTGTGGCTTTCTTTGGGTACTCGTAACGTCATGGTGTGGTCGGTATGAATTCCCTTGGTGTTGTGACGGTGGGAAGTCGGAAATTTATGATGGACCTTACCTTGAGGAGATTGTGGAATCGTGGAAAGTGGATGGTTTGATCTACAACGAAATGTACCCAATGAATGCAATAAACTTCTAATACGAGGGATGGATCCCACGAGGACCACCCTTAGCCAATTCGTAAATCTTTCACCTAAACTCACCAATGGAATAAAGAAGAGTAATGTGGAGTTTGACTTGGATGAATCTTGCCCAAGTCCTTTTATCGTGTTAAGTGGGAGATACGTGTTCCCTTCAAGTCGCGGTATTACTAGATGTCATTGACGGGTGATGATCTAGGAATAAGATCCTTTGGCCATAGGTGGGAGAAACGAGTTCCCGGAAGTCTCGGAATGTCTGGATACGTCGGCAGGCAGGATCCTAGAAACCCTTAACAAATGTAATCTTCTCGCCCTTGTCTATGGGAGATTGGTGGCTCGCTTATTCAGGAGTCGGCCAAAAATGAATATTGGAACAAAATAATGAAGATTGTAATGGGAGTACTTTACCCCTTGGGTGAGCCAAGGTGGGGAATAAAATGAAAAGTGTAACTCCAATAGTCAATATCATATACGATCATGTGAATCCAAAATCTTAACAATGAACGTAAGGATGATGTGGAGATGAGAAGATTGGGGTGTTGGATTCCTTGTGGGTGATTTGTGGGTGTTGATAGTGTTGTGACTGTGGTATGGGTTGAGAGTAGGTGAGGTTGAGTGACAAGGTCCTTGTATTCCTTAGTAGAGTTCTCTAGTGGTGACTTTCACGTTGGGGACGTCGATTGTGGTTTGAGTGACACTCTACTTGTTTGACCTTGGAGATACTCTTAGTCTCACGTCGCTTGGGTGTATGTGTGCGTGCGTGTGTGTGTTGTACCTTACCTTTGACTTGCTTTCCTTTGGTTTTGTGATACTTAGGTTCGCATGCGCTCGTGCATGCTTTGTAGTCGTTCGTTGTTACCTCACTGAGCTGTGGTTCGCTCAGGCCTTCCTTTTTCTCTTTTTCCAGGATTGTGTTGCAGGGTTTCTCTTGCAGGGGGATTTGGAGATTGAGCCGGCAGCTGGTTCCCTTAGGAGCTACAGTCTTGGTTCTCCTTGTACCTTTTGCACTTTCTTTCCAGTTTTCAGTTTACAGTAGCAGTTGTACCTTTCTCCTCTTTACTCTTTCAGTTTGTTATATTGTATCATGATTAATGTAATGAAAACTTCTACTGTAATGCTTCTGAATAGTAACTATTAATTCCCTAGTGTTTGTGTTTAGTGTATTTCAAAAAAAATGTTTACTTAAAAACTTGGGGTGTTACAGTTGGTATCAGAGCTTTCGGTTTGAATACCTTTGGACCGTGGGGAGACACCTAGTCTCCATGGGTTCTTGGAGTCATTACGATTGATATGATTATTCGCGTGTGTCTTGGAGCACCGTTTGTCTTGGGTTTGCTCCCTTAGAGTCGTTTGTTTCGTTTCGACTCCTTCTTGGGTTGCCAGGTTTTCCTTGAAGTGTTGGGAGATGAGTGGTGTTCCTCCCCGTAAGGCTATGAATGTGTTAGCGGTTGTGTGCTCGGGTGCCTAGTTTTCTTGATATTTTTAGTGTTGCTTCCGTTGTTCCGTTGAGTTGTGGACTCTCTTGTGGTTGTACAGTGGGAATTGTAATGCGTGGTAGGATGTGGGTCTTGAGACTGGTTGGTTTTTCCATTTTGAGGCATAAATTCGTGGTTGTCCTGTGATTTTGTAAATCCCTTGGGTTCTCCATTCGTGCATCTGCGGGTAAGATGAGGGTTGTGCATTCTACTTCTCATGTGATTTGATGTTTGTGGCTTTCTTTCGGGTGCTTTGCCTCTTTAAGACTTTATACATTATATGTGTTGTGTCCGTTCTTTTCTATTTCGTTGCGAATATTCGCGTTTAGTATCTTGGATTATTCTTTGTGCTAGTGTTTCGATGGCTCCTACGCGTGCGGCAAATCGGAATTGTCGTGGTATCCCTACTCCTGGAGTTGTTCTCGGAGATGGAATTCAGTTCCAATTCGATCAGTTGACCGAGAGATTGGTTGCAGCCATTGCAGCATGTGGTCGCGAATCGGGTTTGTCGTTGGGTAGTGGGAGAAATCGATCTCCGCAGATGGTTAGAGATTTTCTTCGCTTTAATCCTCCTCAGTTCAATGGTTCCGGAGATCCGTTGGAGGCAAATCATTGGCTCGTTGAGATTCGCAAAGTTCTAGATGCGTTGGAAATCGCTGAAGACTCCGTTCGAGTATCCTTAGCGACTTTTCAACTGATTGGGGAAGCAGGTGTGTGGTGGAATTCACTGATGCAAAGTGATGGAGTACCGAGTTCCTCTTCTTCGGAAGGTATGTCTTGGTTTCAGTTTGAAGCTGTGTTCGATGCCCAGTATTTTCCTGACTCTTGTCATGAGGTGATGGGTCTACAGTTCGAGAAATTGACGCAAGGTGACATGACGGTCACTCAGTATGCCTCTAAGTTCATTCCTTGTCGCGCTTCGTATTAGAGTTGGTCCGATCAGAAAGTCACAAGTGTAAAAGATTCGAGAGAGGTTTACATCCATCGGTTCAGCCGTTTGTTGTGGGTCAGCACATTCAGAGTTTTTCATCCTTGCTGGAGAGTGCCAGAGCAGTGGAGTTATGCCTTAGTCGTCTGAAGACGACATTCATAGTGGAGTCTCCTCCTCTTGTCGCTTGCAAGAGTTCGAATTCGTCCGGGAATTTCGGTAAGAAGCGGGGTCATGACCAAGTGGAGTCATCGCGCATTCGTCGAAGTGGTGGTTCATCTTCTTCATCGAGCAAGCCGGGAGTTGCTTCGGTCTCCCACATTGTGTGCCATAAATGTCGTCAGCCAGGTCATTTCCGTTCGCAGTGCACCGCGTTAGTCCCTCCTCCTAAATCTTGTTTCTTGTGTGGCAAAGTTGGTCACGTGGCAAGAGTTTGCCCTAAACAGTGAAGAATCAAGGTTGAAGGAATTGACAGCGTCCTGTGTTTGTTTCTTGGTCGAGGTTCACTTCCGTGTTGGACTTGTGGAAGTCCATGTACTTGTCGTGTTGTTGAGATCCCACTTTTGACTTGTGATTTTTCTTATGCATCGTTCTTCTTTTGAGATTGCATTGAAAACTGTGTTGAACTGTTATCATGCGATACACCTTATTCGAATCCTGATGTTACCTTGTGATCCCTCTTATGTTCCACTTTCGTCAAGTTTTGCGTTTGCGATTGAAATTACGGAAATTCATAAGTGTGTTGATTGATGGGATCCCATTTGAGATTCGTTCTTCCTATTGGGCATCACTTGATTTATGTTGAACAATCGTATTGGATTGAATCGGGTAAGTCTTTTTGCTTGAAGTTTCGAAGTACATTGTTGGAACTATATTTTTTTGTTTTGTTTGATTGTTGTTGGCAAAAAAAGGGGTTGTTGTGGATTTTTTTGGGTTGTTCTATACCCTTGACCTCTTTGTTGGAATCCCTACAGTAGTTGCTGTTGTTGTATCTGCCGGAACTCGTCGTTGTTCCTTTCACTCCTTGGTTGAGTTGTGTATTCTTCGAGGCGCCTTATCTAAGTCTCAATAATTCGTTCCATGGGATGTTCATTGTTGGGTGTTGTTGAATCATGACAAGAAGTTTCGGCTTCTTTTTTTGTTGTCGCGTCTATCTATTGCATTCGTACCAAATTGTTCGTGATTGTTTGCGAAAGAATATTGGATCTTCAAGGCGACGTCATTAGTGAAGCGTGGGAAAATGGGTACGATTGCATATTGATTTCTAGACTCGGTGTGAGTTTGTGCTAAGTCGTGTTGTTCGGACTTAACACATTCATAATTGGTGTGGTGTGTGTGGGTTTTCTTTGATTGTGTGATGTATGTTTGACATGCGTGTATTGAATTGAGAAACGCTACCGGTCGGGGCATCTCAGGATGATCACCAATGTCATACTGTTATCGCACCAGGGCATGTGTGTACCTTGTTGTGTATCTAGACATATTGCAATGCATACGGGGTTCGGGTTGGTTGCGAGTAACTTTAGGATTGCGGCTCGTCATATCGGCGTATCCTTGGCATGTTCGGGGCAGAACGGCGTATCCTTGGCATGTTGGTGCATCTTCACGATGCGCGGTATCTTTGTTCGGTGGCCTTGGCGATTGACTTTTGCGTGATCGTAGGGTAAGCATGGTGGAGTTCGTGCTTAAATCTCGTTAGAGTTGTTCTTTTGTGGACTTTCGGTCCTTAAGCACGATTCCTTGTTTATCGCCTATCGATTGCGGATTGTGCCGAGAAGATGGTTTGATTCATGGGAAGTGTATCGTGTGCGGTTCCTTGTCGTGAAGTGGTTTCGATCACAGCGGAAGCGTGGTGGGGGGTGACTCTTCGTTGGGTCCTCTATGGATCATTGCGTCAAT
>NMUG010012845.1:0-10260 GCA_002855965.1 Monotropa hypopitys
ATCAGATTATGGATGATCTAGTTAGGAGGAATGATGAAAAGTTTAAGGCTGAGATCATTGCCGAGATAACATATCAGCCGCACACGTAATTGCTTTGCCGCGATAAGGGTTGGGCCGAGAAGGCTATCCGGGCAGCGCGGTTGTGATAGTGTGCGGGCTGGGTTACACTGATGTGAAAGCTTATGTGATCAGCGCGGCGGTATGTCTGCATGGCAGAACCTTCAGCGCAGGGTCTTAACAGTACGACAGAACAAATTTTTGGACGTTAATTGGTATCCTGCGACCATAAATGCATACATTATGTTCATATTGTCAGAGGGAATGTTCCAACGTGATTAAATGAAGAAGTTGTAAAGATGTAACGGTTACTGAAGACGAGGAGTCTCCTGTCCATATTCACTCCCCTCCATGATGAGAAATCAGGGAGTTGGAAGGTCGCCATAAATGAGGAGAGTAGAGATACAAAAGGAAGCTTTCTTCACCTGTGAAAGGTACGGTCTAACTATTTTCTGCTATTTTCCTCTCTTTCGATAAGGATTTCGTTGCTCCATTTGGGACTAACTTAATCATCGGAGGGCCTTCCAAGCCACAGTGGTGGGGGGATCTTCTAACGATTTTCTTTGGGTGCAGCAAGGTTAGTACAGGTTGAACATCAGCAAGGAGTTTGTTAAAGAAAAAGATCAAAAGTCCAGATCACTGAAGCATTCAACGACAGTGTAAGAAATCACCGTCGACAGTTGGCATGATTCCTGGGGACTCCAAGAAGTACGGTGTTGGCTCCGGTTAGCTTCGGACAATCTCTCTTGAAGTGTCCATCTTGGCCGCATCCATAACAGGCATTGGGTGTGTGTGGACGGCATTCTCCCAGATGTAGCTTTCCACATTTTGGACATGGAGGTATTGGTCTTCTTTCTTCATTCCTCCTTCCTTGACTCCTTCCAAAGTTCGGCTTCTTGAGGTGACTGGTCCCTCCTTGATTTTGATTTTGCCTCTTTCTTTCTTGATAACGCCGGGATTCGTCCACATCTTGTTCTACTAGAATTTCTCTATCAAGCACGTCAGCATAAGATGGTAGCAGAAGGGGGCGAACAACTCTTCAGATCTCAGGTTTCATGTCGTCTTCAAAACGTCGGGCTTTTAATTCGTCGGTGGTGATCAGGTACAGGGCGTATTCAGCAAGATTGGTGAACTCTGCTTCATATTCGGCTACCAAGGTGGCTCCTCTTTGCTTCAAGTTCTCAAATTCCATGCACTTAACATTTAGCATGGCACGAGGTGCGAATTTCTCCTTAAAAATCTCCACGAATCTTCCCCAGCTCATGTCGGGTTCCGATATGCTCCTCAAGTTCCACTAGCGATTGGATTCTCCTGCCAACAGATATGATCCGATGTCGACTTTTTACCGCTCTGAGCATTGGAGTAGTCGGAAATTCTTTTCAATTTCTGCGATCCACTCGCTGGCTCGAGCAGGGTCCATACCTCCTTTGAATGCTGGGGGCTTCAGCTTTAGAAACTCTTTGACTATGATCATATTCTCCATTGGACGATCGTGGTGGATGACCTCTTCTTCTTGGATGACTGGCGGTGGTTCAACTACTGGTTATTGGTTCTAGATCTGGTTGATAGCTTCTTGTTGGGTTTGGACTATTCCGACCAACATTCTCACCATCTAGCGCAGCTCGCCAATCTCGTCGCGATCCTGACCGTTTCCGTTAGCTCTCGTGTTCACCATTCTGTGTGCGAAGGAATTTATAGTTAGAAACTAAGGAAAAGAGTCTGATTAATTCATAATGGTAAAAACTTAACATAAGTAGATATGCTGAAATTTTAAGTGTGTTCAGCAGAGGTGGGAACAAGGCTGTCCGAAGGCTCTGAAGAACTTGTTGTAGGGGGGAGACTAGTCGGACAAGTTGCTAAGAAGGGGAGGGTCTGCCGAGCACTAAGTGTCCGGAGATCAGAGCTTCTCTCTCTAGAATCTCTTTGCACAGAGGAGTTGGGTGGGGCTTGAATGCTCCACAATGACTGCTTTTATAGGAATCCGGAGGGACCGATTTGATCTTTCCTTAAACCTGTCGAAGAGGTTAGAGAGATGTCTTGTCTGGGTCAGGTCTGAGCTCCTGACCTGTCAGTCTGCAACCTGTGACTGGGTTGTCCCATCCGTGTCAGGCGGCGAGTCAGTCCGGATGGGACGTGACCCTATAGTCCGGTAGAGCTGCCGCGCAACCACTGCAGCTCGGGTCCGGGATGGGCCAGTCGGTTGGGCCGACCTGAGCTGGTCCGGCCTACTGGGATCCGGGCAGCTTTTGGTTTGGGCTTCCTAGCTCTTCCTTCTTACATTTTTGGGCCCTTAGTTCATTTTAAGCCTTAGCTTCTTTTGATACCTCTTATAATTATTAACCTCCAACTTTTTTCTATTTAGCCTCAAATAAATTCAAGTAAATTTTCAAAATTTCTAGAAAAATATAATAAACTTTATTTAACTTATTTATTCGGGTCGGGGCCTCACATAATGTGATGGGTTGAAGTAGTATTTTGAGACTATTGTGTGTGTCTTTGACACCTATGAGATGCACCACCCGTGCATGTTTGGTAGTGGTCAGAAGTTTATCTACTGAGCCGTGGTATGCTCAGACCTTTGTGGTCCCCCCCAGGTTGTCGCAGGGACTTGTCGAGATTGTTGAGCTTGGAGCTTCGTCAACTTCCGGGTTTTCAGGGATCGTGGCAGCAGGTTTTACTTGGTACTTTGTTGACTCCCGAGGGTGGGATGTACCCTCACTCCCCTTTATGTTCAATACAGTTGTTGCCGTTTGGCATTTGTTCTAGCTTCCTCTTTTCTATTCATATTGTATCTTTTGTATCTGGAAATGTAATGAGAACAGAATGGAATGTGTAGATACTACAAGTAATGTTTTCCCCTGCTTTCATTTAAATTGTTTTAAAAAAAATGGTTTGAAAATCCGGGGCGTGACACCACAGGTGCATTAGTCAGACCAAAAGGCATAACAAGAAATTCATAATGCCCATATCTAGTGCAAAAAGCAGTCTTGGCAACATCCACATCCCTCACCTTCAATTGATGATAACCTGAATGCAAATCAATCTTAGAAAACACAGAAGCCCCTTGTAATTGATCAAATAAATCATCGATCCTATGTAATGGATATTTGTTCCTCACTGAAACTTTGTTCAACTGTCTATAGTTTATACACATCCGCATAGTCCCATCCCTTTTCTTCACAAATAAAACCGGCGCTCCCCAAGGTGATACACTAGGTCTCACAAACCCTTTCTCTATTAACTCCTTTAGTTGAACCTTAAGCTCATATAATTACGCAGGTGCCATTATATAAGGTGCAATTAAAATGGGACTCGTACCAGGTATCAACTCAATAGTAAATTCAATTTCTCTATCCGGCACTACCCCCGGTAACTCTTCAGAAAAAAACATCAAGAAATTCTCTCACCACTGGAATATCAGAAATCTCACCCGACTTGTCCTCCAAATCCAACACGTATGCTAAGTATCCCAAATATCCTTTCCTCAACATTGACATAGCCTTCAAATAAGAAATAATGCAACTAGGGGTCTCCACTCTATCTCTACAAATTTTTACTTCTGTTTTACCCCGAACCCGAAAAATCACTTCCTTCCTCACACAGTCTATAGTAGCATAGAAAGTAGACAAAAAGTCCATCCCCAATATTACATCCAATTCTATCATAGTTATAGATATCAAATCTACCCTCCAAGTCTCTTTCTCCACACATATATCACAACCAGGATAATACGAATCTAGTGAAAGTACATCCCCCATAGGTGTAGACACAAGCAATTTGTGTTCAAGTAGTGACAATATTTTACCCATACATATGCCAAAGGTAGATGATACAAAAAAATGAGTAGCACCCAAGTCTATCAAGAAACGAGCATAAATGTTACAAATACAGATAGTACCTGTCACCATATCTGGATTTGCCTGAGCCGTTTGTCTGTCCAACGCAAAAACTCTGCCATGTGATGCCTGCCCTGCTATGTTCTTGTTTGTACCCACCGCTGCACTTCCCACTGAAACTGCCTACCCTTGCATCGGTTGTTGCTCACACTGAAATGACTTGTGCCCCAATCCACCACATCTAAAACACTTAATCACATTTGCATCACAATATCTAGCCATGTGATTCGGTGAATCACACTTGAAACACTTCCTTGAAAAATCTTTCCCATTAGACCCTGCAGGTCGATTCACACTCTCCTCTCTTTTCCCATTCCACCCACTCCTTTGGCTCCCATTACCGCTACCACCTCGATTTTTACTAAAACCCGAATTTGAATTTCTTCCTTTAAAACCACTCCCTTTCGAATTCCCACTTTGATCAAATCTTTGCTCTTCCTACTCTCCTCCCTTGCCCGAAATGACTGAATATATGACCACATTCTTTTGGCCATGTCCACTAAATCTGCAAAATTTCTCTCTCTAAATGGTAACATCCTCGAACTCACCAAATTGGCTAATCCCATTCTAAATCTTTTACATCGCTTCTCTGCAGTGTTTACCATATCCGGTGCATACTTAGACAGTTCTTTGAACCTTGCCTCATATTCTACTATTGACATATTCCCTTGCTTCAACTTTGTAAAAGCCATCTCTTGCTCATATTTGAAACTCTTAGGATATTATTGCTCATTAAAAATCTGAATAAATCTATCCCAAGTGATCCCTCTTGGAGCACCCGACTCAACTCCAAGTGCCGGTACTCCTTCAGCCCTCTTAACAGTGTTCCACCAATCCCTAGCTTCTCCCTTAAAAATAAAAGTGGCTAAAACCACCCTTTGTTCACCTATGACTCCCATGGTATCCAATACTAACTTCACTTCCTTCAACCATTCTTCTGCAATTTTGGGATAATTTGATCCTTCAAACATAGTCGTGCATAATTTCTTAAACCTTTCTAGCAACCCAGTATTTGTACCTCTGTCCATATTTCTCTCATTCCTCCACTGTAAAAACTCATTCTGATTCTCAAAAAATAGAGTTATAGCCGCCATCATCCTTGCTTCTTCCGGTATTACAGGTGGAACACCTCCCCTAGAATTTCCTCCATTCACGCTTGCCTCCTCTTCCGGAACTTGTTTATTCTGTTCCATTATTTTCCTGAAATTCACAACACAAAGAAACAACCACGTGGAAACAAGAGTTAGATGCCAAAAATGCACACGTTAGATACACACCTCAATTATCTAAGTGTAAGACTTGACACCCTAAGGTCCGCTACTCGCCTTCTCACCACTACCACCACATCCTAGCATTTTGTTATATTGTGCTATCTATTCAACTTTCCAAGACATCACACTAGAAGTGAACGTTGATCATGCGTCCTTCTAATTAGAATTCAAGTAACTTGTCCAATTGACCACTGTAACTTGTCCAAAAAAGACAATTTGACTGTAGCTTGTTCAATTGGCAACTGTAACTTGTTCATTTGACAAGTTACAATCCAAATTGAACTGTAACTTGTATCAAAAACACAAGTTACAGTCCAACTTGACTGTAACTTGTTCAATTAAAAACTGTAACTTGTTTATTTGACAAGTTACAGTGGACTGTAACTTGTCATTTCAATTACAATAGTCAATTGTATCAAGTCCAATTGAATGTTAAATTACAAATTACACAGTAATAGTCCAAATTGACTGTAACTTATTCATTTGGCAATTGTATCTTGTTCAGTTGACTGTAACTTGTTTAAAATAGCTATAATTTGTATTTCAAACACAAGTTACAGTCCAAATTGACTGTAGCTTGTTCAATTGGCAACTGTAACTTGTTTATTTGACAAGTTACAGTCCAAATTGAACTGTAACTTGTATCAAATACACAAGTTACAGCCCAAATTGACTGTAACTTGTTCAATTGGCAACTGTAACTTGGATATTTGACAAGTTACAGTGGACTGTAACTTGTCATTTCAATTACAATAGTCAACTGTATCAAGTCCAATTGAATGTTAATTTACAAATTACACTCTAATAGTCAATATTGACTTTAACTTGTTCAATTGGAAATTTTATCTTGTTCAGTTGACGGTAACTTGTTCAAAATAACTGTAATTTGTATTTCAAACACAAGTTACAGTCCAATTTGACTGTAGCTTGTTCAATTGGCAACTCTAACTTGTTTATTTGACAAGTTACAGTCTAAATTGAACTGTAACTTGTATCAAAAACACAAGTTACAGTCCAAATTGACTGTAACTTGTTCAATTGGCAACTATAGCTTGGGTATTTGACAAGTTACAGTGGACTATAACCCATCATTTCAATTACAATAGTCAACTATATCAAGTCCAATTGAATGTTAATTTACAAATTACACTCTAATAGTCAATATTGACTGTAACTTGTTCAAAATAGCTGTAATTTGTATCAAAAACACAAGTTACAGTCCAATTTGACTGTAGCTTGTTCAATTGGCAACTGTAACTTGTTTATTTGACAAGTTACAGTAGACTATAACCTGTCATTTTAATTACAATAGTCAACTGTATCAAGTCCAATTGAATGTTAATTTATAAATTACACTCTAGTAGTCAATATTGATTGTAACTTGTTCAATTGGCAATTCTATTTTGTTCAGTTGACTGTAATTTGTTCAAAATAGCTGTAATTTGTATCAAAAACACAAGTTACAGTCCAATTTGACTGTAGCTTGTTCAATTGACAACTGTAACTTGTTCATTTGACAAGTTACAGTCCAAATTGAACTGTAACTTGTATCAAAAACACAAGTTATAGTCCAAATTGACTGTAACTTGTTCAATTGGCAACTGTAACTTGTTTATTTGACAAGTTACAGTGTACTGTAATCTGTCATTTCAATTACAATAGTCAACTGTATCAAGTCTAATTGAAGGTTAATTTATATAAATTACACTGTAATAGTCAATATTGACTGTAACTTGTTCAATTGGCAATTGTATCTTGTTCAGTTGACTGTAATTTGTTCAAAATAGCTGTAATTTGTATCAAAAACACAAGTTACAGTCTAGTTTGACTGTAACTTGTTCAATTGGCAACTGTAACTTGTTCATTTGACAGATTACATAGCATTTAATAAGGTCCACTGTAACTTGTCCAAACTACAAGTTACAATGCACTTAGGAACTTGTCATTTGAATTACAACAATCAACTGTAACATGTTCGATTGATTGTTATATTACAAGATACACTGTGTTTATAATCGTCGATTGCAAATTCAATTACTCGGTTACATGTTCATCTCTATAATGCAGCGTTGCTTCTCGACTTTGTATATTCGATTATAGTTACTTATCACTGAGTGAACGTTTATGGACATAGAATACTTGTCGATATTGCAAAATTGTATATCAAACTCTTTGACAGATCAATAATACATCACAATTGATGTTATATATACTAATCGATATATAAGTATACATCGCTGTACTACCTGATGGATTCTAATGCTATTTCTGTCTCAATTCTTTGACGCATCAACACTCGTCTATGCTCTCTCTTCTGATCGTCGTCGCCCTCGTCGTCTTATTCTGTGTTCTGTATTTTCCTGTGTTAGTTTGACTATTGCTCTTATATATGCTTATTTAAATAGAAGGGCTAATATAGTAATTCTGTAATAAAGGACCTAATGAGGGATGAGATCTTTCTTTTGCGCGTGTCACCCATAAATAAGTTCAAAAAATGGGACCGGCCAAAAAATTTTCCGAAACTTTATTCGGGTTTTAATGGGTCAACCCAACTTAAGTTTTGGACCAGCCCGGTGACCAGCCAGCCCAAATCGATGCCCAGCAGCCCAAAAGATCTGTTCAGACCATCCTTTGGTCTTCCCATGTACGTGGCAAAGAATATTTGTAATTGTGTAAAGAATTTGGAACTGAATGTTCGATTCTTAAAGCCTATCTACAGTTACAAGTCATTTACTGTGCATTACTTCCCCTCAATGATTCTCAACTGTTACAATGAACTGTACAGTCATCATTTGGGATATTTAACAACACATCCACATGCATAATCAACAACGAAAATTCTATTCATTTGTTCATCCAAGAGTTCCTGGTCCAAGCTTCTGTTCCTAAAGGTTAGCCTCTTGCTCCTTCCACTTCCGTCAGAGCAACTAGTGTGTAACTATAACACATAGCCGACCACCAATTGTATCCTGGAAATCGGATGCCTTCAAAATCCTCGTACATTCCGATGGAGGTGGCGAATTCAATTTGAAGTTATTGTGTATAACACAAGCCTTCGGTGATAAGCTTGTTTGATTATATATGCGCTAATAATCTGTTTTGCAGATTTAGTGATTCTGGTTCTACAAACCTCCTACTTGGATATGAGTGTATGTAATTATCTGCGTAATTGTAAGAGAGTTGAAGTTAGAATCCTCTTAGGAGGTAAACAAATGATAATACTGAAATATGACCAGACTAGTATCATCCTTTCATAGAATTAACAAGAGAAAAAAGATGAAGCATATCAACATAACTGGATGATAAATAAGAAGAGACACAAATTGCATACCAAAATCCTTTTCAAATGTATCACAAAATTTTCCAAAAGTAAAAGGAGATAAAAACATGGATGCTGCGTAAACATGCTCACTAGTATACACAAGTGATACAGCATAAATACATTATACCATCTTAAAACTTTCCTCTCATCCCCCCTTCCCTCCCTTTTTGGGATATGGTTCATGGTTCTTGACTGTTTACGCGGCTTTGAAGTTCCAGCATCTCCCGATGGTTTGGATCAACTGACAGAGCAGCTCGACAGTCTCGCAGTGCACCCAGAACATCACCCATGTGCTCGTGAAACACAGCCCGCAAGTGTAGAAGGTGAAGGTCTGCTTTAAACGCAATTGCCTTCGATAGTTCTGTTATGGCTTCCTTCTGCTTGTGGTTATCCATCAACACTATCCAGTTCACCCCCAAAAAGACAAGTTCAGTATCAGGTAATATGAAAATAATTTTACAAAATGCTATAAAGAGGTTGACAATAAAGACCATCAAGAAGGTGTTGATGGATTATGAGCTTGCTTCAAGTCTCTGTCATCCAAAAAGCAGAAAAATTGCAAAGCAAATGTAGGAAAAATTGTCCAACTAACCTGCCGCTCGATATCGGTAGGGGTAGACACGGAGGGGATCCAATCGAGTGACCATCTCTAGATCTGCCTTTGTGAGTCCACGTTCACAGTACTCTGACCTCTTCTCATACGCAGATGCATTATTCCAAGCCTTCTCAATTAGTTTAGTCATTTCCTCGTATGCAGCACACTTATCGTTTCTGAGGAAATGGACCCGAGCAAGACCCTGATGAGCTCGGGTGTGCCGGATTTTAAGGGCATTGATATAGCAATCTGCTGCTAAATCTAGTTTTCCAGAGTCTACATAAACACTCCCAAGATTGTTGAGGGCCTGAAAAAATCGAGAATCGGAAGAGGATTAAGAATGCCCAGAAATTCAGGTTCATATGAGGCATGGGCTACAAGAACATATTGCCCACGAATAATCATTTGTATGCATCACAGTAGTCCATTAATTTCTAGACCTTTTATGTTTTTGTCTTTCTTTTCCCCAATTTTCTTCAGCAATTAGTTTAATAACAAATTTCGAAACTGTACTCGACTTAAAATTTTAAAACACCGCATGAAAGGATTTCCCTACCTACGCGCCATTAGAGGATGGGCGCTATGCGAAGAATTTAACGTCGAAAAGGTTAGACCTCGAATATAAACAGTACACGGCATGTCAAGATATATATGCATTATCCACAGTTTAGTGGACATTTGCAAAGCACCAAATCTTGGAGGTAATATGAATGCAAGGAGCAACTTATTGCACCATTATTTGAATTATCTTTACCATTCTCATAAACTGCTTAATAAATTCTTAACCTTATTGAAAAAAAATCGTTTGATTCACTTCACCGGCAGTTAACCATATCCCTTTTCAAGACGGGGTTGCTTAGGCCAACAGAAAGGGTATCCGGGTGTAACTCGATCACCAAGGATCAACTAAAGGGTTGGGATAAATACTCAAGGGTGTGCGTAAGAATTTCAAACAAACATAGTCCACTTCTTATGTGGGATCCCGCACAGAAATTCTGTGCGGACTTCTAATCTCGGCCGTTGGATTTAATCCAGCGACCAGGATTAGTCACTAAAACTTAAGTAGTGCACTGATCCTGACCGCGAGATTTTAATCCAGCGGCCGAGATTAGAAATCCG
>NMUG010012846.1:0-10260 GCA_002855965.1 Monotropa hypopitys
GACGAGTGACATTTCTCTCTTCTCTTCTGCTAGGTCCAGCTGCACGGCTAGAGTGTTGTCAATGCCCCCTACTCCACTAAGTCAGTACTGATAGTGGGGATGCCAACCTCTAGTAGAATAACTGATTAGGTCCTGTAGGCTAGGGAGAAGGGTGTTTCACCACTAAATCTCCCGGGTGTTGTACGGTAATCCCAGAGGACCAGAGGTAGTTCATCCACCCATCTTCCCTTAGCCTTATCCAACCTTTTCTTGATACCATCAAGGACTGTCTTGTTGAATGCTTCTGCTGGACCGTTGCACTGCGGGTAACTAACTGAGGCGTAGAAGTTCCTGATCTTGTACTTTGAACAGAATGCCTTGAACTCGTCTTGTAATTGTGTGCCATTGTCTAATATTCTTCCATACAAACTGTTGTGTTGTGCTTGTTGGAATAATGTTAATGTTTCTATTATTATTTTATGTTCTGTAATAAACCCTATGTCTAAGGGGGTCTTGATGTAATTTATTTTTTTCTCTATTAATATAAAAAGAGGATGAGATCCTACTCATTCACTAAGCTTTTGCTAATCATAATTTATCAATGCTCGGTGATCTTGGATAGTGGCTCTACTTCAATCCATTTGGTGAAGTAGTCTGTCTCCACCAATAGATACTTCTTCATTCCTTTCGCTTTCGGCATTGGTCTCACTATGTCTAGACCCCATTGAGCAAAGGACCATGGACTTGTGAGAGGTGCTAGATCTGTTGAAGGAGCATGTATGATGGGAGAGAACTTCTACCATTTTCTACAATTTATGATGTAGACTCGGGCATCTTCCTGCATGTATGGCCACCAGTATCCCTGAGAGATGGCCTTGTGTGCTATCAAACGTTCTCCTATGTGATTGTTGCACACACACACTCGTGGATTTCATAACGAAATCTTTGAACGTTTGGGTGTATGCAGTGTAGGTATGGCACAGTGAAAGATTTCCTATATATGACTTTATCTGACGAGAGCCAGAACCTTGTTGACTTGATCTTTACCTTATGTGCTTCTTTTTTATCTGCGGGGAGTTCGTTCTTTGTGAGGTAAGCGATGATTGGGTCCATCCAGCTCGGTCCTATATCCATATCAAAGGTCTCTTTTGATTCCTAATCTGGATGCTCGATTGGGTTAGAGAGTCAACACTTACTGTGCGGCGTAGCTCAGAAGATATAGAGTAGGCAAGACAAACCAAGGCATCTGCATGGCTATTTTGCTTGGAGCTGATTTGAACAATTTTTGTCTTTCTGAACTATTGGAGAATCTTCCTGGCTGCAGCTGCATATGAGGTCATTCTGTCATCCTTTGTAGCGTATTCTCCCGAGAGCTGGTTGACGACAAGCCGGTTGTCACAGTGGAATAGTAGGTCTTCAGCTTCACATATTTTTGCGCTTTTAAGCCCAGCGATCATTGCCTCATATTCTACTTCATTGTTAAAGGCTTTGAAAGCTAGGCGGACAGACTGTTCCAGAGCCAATCCTTTTGGTGAAAAAAAACTATACTCATTCCGGATCTTTTGTTGTATGTTGATCCATCCACAAAGAGTTTCCACTACTCTATTGTGTGCAGTTTATCAACATCTGGCAACACGGGGAGGATGGTATTATTTTGCCCTTTTTCTTGTTGCTATGCGGGTGTCCGTGCGGATTCTCTTGAAAATTCTGCAATGAAATCCGCAAGTACTTGACCCTTTATGGCTGCGCGGGGCACATACGTGGTGGCATACTCTCCAAGCTCAACAGGCCAAGCCGCAACCCTTCCTGACAGATCTGTCTTTCTCATGACAGACCCAATGGGATGGATGATTGGTACTTCAATCGTATGAGCCAGAAAGTAATGTTGAAGCTTCTTTGAAGTCATCACTAGAGCTAAGATCAGATTCTCCAATAGGAGATACCTGGTCTCAGCATCTAGCAATGTCTTGCTGACATAGTAAACTGGTTTCTGTTGCCCTTCTTCCTGCTTGATCAATACGACACTTACCGCGTGCTCTGAAACTGCTTGGTAGGCGATCAAGATGTCCCCTGGCTTTGGTGTAGCGACTAGCGATGGTGCAGCAAGTTACTTCTTCATGTCCTGGAATTTATTCTCACAGTCTAACCCCAAGAATTTTATGTTCTCTTTCGCAGCTATTGGAAGAAAGGTCTGCACTTGTCTGATGAGTGGCTGATAAACCGGTTGAGCGTGACAACCATCCTAGTCAGTCGCTGCATCTCCTTAGTCTTTTCAGACTTTGGAGGTTTTGCAGTGTAATGATCTTATCAGGATTGGCCTCTATGTCCCTCCGGGTTACCAAGTGCCCAAGGAATTTGCTAGAACTTACCCCGAAAGCACATTTGGATGTATTCAGCTTGAGTTTGAACCCCCGGAGTATCTGGAAAGTGCAACAAATATCCATGAGATGGGATTCTGTCTCTTTGGATTTGACCACCATGTCGTCAATATAAACCTACATACTTTTTCCGAGCAAGTTCTTGAACATCAACGTTGCTAGTTTCTGGTATGTTTCCCCGATGTTGCGTAGGCCAAAGGGCATGACCTTGTAATAGTATAGCCCCAAAGGAGTGATAAAAGATGTCTTCTCTTGGTCGGGCACATATATAGCGATTTGGTGGTACCCTCTATAGGCGTCTAAAAAATTCATTCACTTGTATCTCGCCGTAGAATTCACCAATTGGTCAATCTTTGGCATGGAAAAACTGTCCTTGGGGCATGCTTTGTTGAGGCTAGTAAAGTCTACACAGACCCTCCAAGTTCTATTCTTTTTCTCCATGAGTACTGTGTTAGAGAGCCACTCTGAATAGTAGACCTTCCTGATTGCATTGGCCTAAAGGAGTCGATCAACTTCCTCAACAACAGCCTCGGAATGTTGTGCGACTGAGCGTCTTCTCCTCTACATGTTGGATTGTGGTATGGGTCAATGTTCAGCCGGTGACATATTATACTTGGATGTACCCCTGGCATTTCTTGTGGAGTCCAAGAAAATATATCAATGTGGTCCTTCAAGACCCGTACTAACTTAAAGGCATCTTCCTCAGAAAGTTCATCTCCAATTAGGAAATACCTATCATCGTGAGTATCATGGGTGGGAACCTTTCTCAGGTTCTCAACCACTCGGGCAGAGGGATCTACTTCGATGTCTTCCAAGATAGACTAATCCGACACTTCGGTGGACTTCACCTGCTCGGCATTGGGGATGGTCTTGATGGATGCCATGAAACTATTTCTGGCTGACTTCCGGTTTCCATTAAAGCTTTCTATTCCATTGGATCCTGGGAACTTGATGATCTGATGGTAGGTGGATGGTATAGTCCTCATCCTGTACATCCATGTTCGCCCAATGATGGCATTATAGGCTGATGGCACATCTACCACCAGGAATTTTGTATCTATGGTCACCTTTCCTATCCGAACTCGAAGAGTGATGATGTCAAGACCCAAATTTTTAAACCTTTTTTGCCAAAGGATAAAAGACACATTTTCTTTTAAATATATTAGTCAGAACCTCACCACTAAGGGTCATGAATGAACACATACACCTTTCAAATCTTGTTCAAATGAGGCTTGTTTCTTATATTAAAACACATGCAAGGTTTTTCAGCTCAAATAGCAATAACAAGCCCTACGGGAGAAAGAGAAACTGGGTACAACAATAAAAAATGCAATGATGAATGAAGGACAATTCACTCAAGGATATAAGAGAACCGAGCCTAAGCCAACACCCAAGATAACAAGCTACCAAGCTATGCCAACCTGCATAACACTGAAAAATGGAAGGTCTGAGTCATAAAGACCCAATAAATAAACATATATTCAAGGGTGTATGTAATTGTGGTGATATGTGCAAGTCACTGTGAAGTCCTACAATGCAATCTCTCAAGCATGCCATCTCTCACACTTCTCACACACAGCCCACTATAATGCTCAACCTCTCATCATAATGCACCTCACGCTCACACCCACTCATCCACAACACAGGTAACCATAAGGGACTACAAAAACACAAACCACTACTCATCCTTACTATCAAGCTCTAAAACCCCTTCACTAACACACACTTCAAACTCATGACTATCTCCCCAGTACTAAAGCCTAAGGTCACAAAGTGACCCTTAACCAAAAGCTCAACTAGACTAGGATTCTAGCCAACCTCTACTCAATACTCTCTAAACAAAATAAAATCAAGACTACGACTTAGCCTTGAAAACTACTCACTACCAACTACATCAATCCTATCTCACACCATCTCAACCCACTAGCCAAAGCTACAAATTAGCTTTAACCCACATCTAGCCCACCAAACTACCTTTCCATACATCCCACTACATAAGTATAAGTATGCACACATTGGAGGCTTTTATCTTGAATGATTAAGTTAGTTTAATTTCCCGACTTGGAATAAATTTTAGACAAGAGACATAAGATTCAAACCGCCTCAACAAATTCAAGGACCGGCCATACAGTCAATTGTGGACTATTTTGGGGGTTGCCTCAACAAATTCAAGGACTGGCCATACAGTCAATTGTGGACTATTTTGGGGGTTGCCTCAACAAATTCAAGGACCAACCAAGAAAGCCATCAAACCGGGAATTGATTTATAGTCACCTCAACGAATTCAAGGACCGATTAGCTCACGAGTGAATCACGAATTAATTCAGGTTGTCTCAACGAATTCAAGAATCAACCTCACACCCGAATGACCACGAATTGGCCTAGGGACCACGACTGGATCCCATTCTCACACTCTTCCACATTCACACATTGTTGTTGGTTGTTATATATATATATATAGTAGATTGACGAGTTCAATCTATGGGAACGAATTTCCCAAATAAGTGACGAATTCACTTTCTAGGGACGAATTCTCATAACATCATTTCACACCACATTTAGTCATTTACCCAACCCAAATACGAGTACATACACTATAGGGGTGATATCCCAACTAAGGGTGATGAACTCACACTCACAAATTACTCTCCTTCACCTAGGCATTTCTACAAACACCTAGTGTGCATATAAGCACCAACTATTCCTATTCAACTAGGAATCTCTCTATCAATACCCAAACTATCTCATCTCCCTCTAGACCTCTCATATAACTCCCAAGGAAGCCAACAATCAAGCTATTATGCCATGGATTTGGGTTAAATATATAAAAGAGCTTGGAAAGTTCAAGAGGTTGAGCTTTTTGGAGTAAACATTAGATTTAATGTAGAAAACTTCTTTAGTTGTCTAGCACAACAATATATACACAAGGGAGATGTAGATTTACCTTAAATCTTGAAGAGAGAAAATGCTAGACGAGAGTGTCTTCGAATCTTGCTTTAATATGGGTAGGAGTGTGTAGAGGAGGACACTAGCTACAAGGTTAAAGAAGACCTTGAGCTTAGATTCTAAATAGAAAGAGAGAGAGAGAAGAGAGAAGTGGAGAAAAGAGACAGAGAGAGAGAACTCACCAGATCTGAACGGAGGTAGAGAGAGTGGTCTGGGTCGAAAAATGGCTTAGGGGATGCCCTAAGTGAGTATTTATACTCAGGACAGATTTTCAAAAATACCCCAGGTTTTTAACTCACGCTCTACTGGTAGAACATGCCTCAATTACCGGTAAAGCGGAAAGGAGCCAACCCACCGCCTAGCTCAGTCATTTGCCTAACCCATGCTCTACTAGAAGACACCTTCTCTTCTTTCGGAAGAAGGAGCTGCAGGATCTCCCTCTCTCCTTTGTGGTCCCCCTTCCACCTCTGCTCTACCGTAAGACTGGGCTTCCTTTACCGAAAGTCCTAGACCTAGTTTCTTCCCTCACACTCTGCACAACCTTCTCTTCTTCCTCACCCTTTCCCGCAATTCCCTGACCTATTCCCGGTAAACCCAAGCCACCTCCTCTTTGCTCCTTTTTTCGAAAAAGCAAGGGGTTGCTCCCTCCCTTGCCCTCCCCTTTTCCGGTAAACCACAGCTTTCCTTTTCTCCTTCTCCTTTCCCTCAAACCCCAGGTCACTGCAAACTTCCTCAAACACCACACCTTTTTTCCCTCAACCTAATACTCTACTGGAAAACCACAAACTTAAAACACACATCTTCAACCCAAATCCAAGGATTTAACTACATTACCAAGGACACCAGAACATGGATACTAGACCAAGCCACGCTTCTGTCAACCAAGATCAAATCCACATCACACTCCCCTGGCTAGAAAATATAACAAGGACTATGAGCACACACCAAAACCTATTATCCCCAATACATCTCAACGACCAAGACCATAGCAAACCTCATCAAACCCAATCCAACACTTCCAAACTTCTAATCTATCAATGTCGGTGCATGGCTCAACACAAGGACCAACTTGATTCTGGAATTTATTTATTCAAATATGAACAAAATAATTTAAAAACATTATAAAAGTCCTTCGAAATTCCAGGACATGACAGATGACACCCAGGGGACAAACTGGTTATACACTGAAGTCGATTAGTGGAATCCGCGTTGGTTTGAGATCGTCTTGAGAGTCTCGTCTTCTTGTATGATTGGAAATATAGGATCTCAGTGGAGCTGCCCTGGTCCGCTAAGATCCTCTCTGTGTCGAATCTGTTGATGTTCAAGGTGATCACCAATGCATCGTTGTGCGAGAACGTCACCCCGACCAAATCTTTCCCAATGAAAGAGATATGTTCGGGCTCACCGCTCTGGTCCCTTTGTCTTTTTTGCCCGAGCTGTAGCACATAATGCTCGTGGCCTTTCTTCCGTCTCTGAGCACAAGATTCATTCTTAGAGCTCGGCTCTACGGCCCCATGTATCATGTGGATGGTTTCCACTAGAGGCATGTCCTCATCTGATGAGTCATTACATCTTTCTACCCTTCTAGGTCTGTTATCTTGTCCGGGTGTTTGGACGATGTATGACTTCAAATGACCTGTCCACACGGGTTCCTCCAGGAATTGCTTATATTGGTAGAACCGATATGTCATGTGGATGAACTCTCTGTGGTAGCTGCACTTGATTCCTATGGCCTCAAGTTCAAGCTAATTTCCCCTTGTTTTGCGGGCCACATCTAGAAAGGCTCGTTCTTCAAGGATAGACCAATCTGAAAATATGGACGTTGAATTTTGTCTTGATGGCCTTGAAGGCCTCTAGTCCTATTCTCGACATCTTGAAGGTCGTCTGGAGTGCGACCTCAGCTCCCTCCTCCTTCTCGGAAGGAGTTTGCTGCGACACATTCCTCTTCTTGTTCTTTTTCTTCTCAGTAATCTCCACCACATGTGTTCGGTGGGATCTGTGGGCATTGTGTCCTTCGTGGAGGGTCTCCTCCTCTAACTTCACATATTGCTCCATCCTTTCCATCACCTCTGGGAATGTTTCAACAGGGTTCAGAGTCATGGAATCCCTCAGTTTCTCACCAAAGGAAAGCCCTAGCCTAAACATTGATACAGCATGTTTCTCGGTACAGTGCTTGATGTTGTTGTAAGCATCCACATACCGTTTGACATTCCCCCTAAGATAATGTACACATCACCAACAATATAAAATTAAAAGTAACATAACGTACTCACCGAACTTCTTTAAATAAATTTCTTTTGCTCTGATTTTGATGTCCCTTGAAATAAAACCACTCAATTAATCCACAATATAGATAATGATTTAAACTATTTATATCTAATTACTATTTACATTTATTTACTTTATTTTCTTTATTTATTTATTTTTATTATTATTTCATTTCTGACAGCAGACCCGTAACAAATTGCGCCAACCAACGATACCGGTTGCGCAACTCAACACGGAACCGGTTGCACCAAAGAACCACGCTACCGGTTACCAAAAAAATGTTAAACGAACCCAAAGTTTCAAAGATGTTATTTATCCAACAGGTTTTAGCTTCCTTGTGTTGATTAAGAACCATAAGGTAACCATTATTCTTATAAAATTCAAGCAAAAACTCACAATAAATAAGAACTTAGTGGAATAATCCCAACAATTACAACCTAATAGGAGAAATACCTTACCAAAATATGCTCCAAAAGCCCAAAACATTTGTATAAATCTAATTGGTAATTAAGTTGATTACTGCCCTGCTCACCAAAATACGCACCAAAAGCCCCTTATTGTTGTAATGTAACCTGACCATGACCAGGACAGAAGCACAAACTATCGGGCAATGGCAGAAACAATATGTTGTTGCAAAACCAAACAACCTAAGTTGATTACTGCCCTATTCATCAATTTTATTCTGCACTATGAGAAGTATCTCCCATCCTGGATTAGTAATGTCAATATGGTTGCTACTTGATATCTTGATATGAATAGTTAAGAATTTGTAGCTTAGTTTTAATGCAAGGTGTATGCCAATTCAGATTTCTCTTAGATACAAACTTACAGAGCAACTATATTTATCAAAAAAAAACTAAATACACACACAGTGGCGACACAACCATGCACACACGACTGAGATATACACACACAAACGAGAAACAGATGCACACAACCGCAAATGCACCTCCACAGATCCGACAGATCCGACGATACACACACGCACACAGAGACCCGAGATAGATACACATACGTACCTGCGAACACAAATCGCACATCAGTACATCATGAATCGCAAATGGCCACAGCCGAACCCCTCCAAAACCACCGCAGCCCACACCTCCAGTCACCGCGCCACGGCCCTGCTCACCCAACCACCGCGCCGTCCACCGCTGCCGCCCCACCGCGACGCCCCGACGCCCTTCTCCCTCTCGCTTTCTCGGTCCCAATCTCTCTCGGACTCTCTCTCCCTCTCACGATTTTTATTTTTCTTCTCTCTTCCCGATTGTGAAGCACTCGGTGGATTTGGTTTTTGGATTTGAATGAGTGACTCTTTTTGTTTTACACGTATTGGCTTTTATAAATTTTAGTTAAATTTACGCTTTCTACCTCAACTTCAATTTTTCCTCAAATGACACTATTGTTTATATAATTCCAACTAGTTTTCTATTAATTAAAAGAATACTTTATTTCACTTCTAAAATTAAATTTAAAAAAAATCCCGGCTTTTTGTTATTTTTCGGGCACGGGTATTACAATTTTCTCAATGACGTTAGAGAATCAAAGTGTTTCGGGGCAGCTCGGCTGATCATGAACCTACCAACGAACGTCTCGGCTAACTGTTCTCATCTACAGATCGATCGCGGGGGTAGCTTATGATATCAGTTGAGCATTTTCTGGACCAAACTGGACGCGAATATTCTATAGTAAAGGTTTTTGTCTCCTTCATGCAGGATTAAGGCTTGTTGATAGTACTTGAGATGGTTTATCGGGTCTCTTTCTATCATACTTTTGGAAGTTGAAAAGATTGAATCCTCTAGGGATCTTGTAGCCACTGATATCCCTAGAGAGTGGGGTGGATGTGATCTTCGAGATTGTATGCTTAACAGTCTCCTAGACCGTTCACTTGCCTTTGAAGCGCTCATTGAGCTGTACCATCATATTATTGATGTTGGTTGGTACTGAATTATTCAGCATGGGCAAGACGGTTTTTCTTGGCATATTTCTTGTAGGAGAGCTCTATGACAAAGTTGATCCCTGAGGTCCCGCACAGAATCCACAGTATGCTTTTCACGCCCCGGATTTTCAAACCATTTTTTTTTTGTGAAAAACAATTTAAATAAAAGCAGGGGGATTAACACTTGTAGTATCTATGCACTTCTTTCAATTTCTCATTACATTCGTTATACAATATGAATAGAAAGAAAAGTGAGGGTACATCCCACCATCGGGAGCCAACAAAAGTGCTAAGAGAAACCTACTGCAACGATCCCTGAAAACCCAGTAGCTAACTAAGCTCCAAGCTCAACAGTATAAACAAATTCCAGCAACAACCTGAAAGGGGGAGGGACCACGAAGGTCTGAGCATACCACGGCTCAGTAGATAAACTCCTGACCACTACCAAACATGCACGGGCGGTGCATGCCTAGGAGGGGTCAGTACAAACAAAGGCTGCAAAGAGATAGAGTAACAGTAGTAACAACAACACAAGAAAAGCTGTAAGGAGAAACACAAGTAGTAAAGCAGAAGAGAGAAGGCAACACAAAGCAGTAAAGACGACCTAGCTCTAGGTCCGTCAACTAACCTCCTCAAGTACAAGGGGAGCAAAGGTGTCAAACTCTATGACTAATCCAATTAAATCTCAAATCGTCACAACCAACTCTCTACTAAGGGCAAGAGGTCCACCGTCAAAGTACAAAAAACGTA
>NMUG010012847.1:0-10260 GCA_002855965.1 Monotropa hypopitys
ATTGAGAGTGTTGTTGTCATTTCTTTAAAAGACATTTGGTATTTTGGAAATATAGTTGGACATCTTGGCACATATGTTCCATTACGATCGAAAATAGTTATTCTTTCCTTGTCTTGTAGTCTTTCAATATCATGCCTACTCTTATGCATACATTTAGCTCATTTTGTACATTGCAATCATATATACCATTTGTTGGGGATTTTCCTACTAGGCGGTTGTGCCTAACCCTTTCTTTTATAGGTAAAAGGCCAATGACATAACTTGACGGGGATCAAGCGTATTTTGATTGAGGCATGGAGCATCAAGGCATGATCCACGCAGGGATCCTTGTCACATTTTGATTTCTTTTAGTTTACTTTCAAGAACTCATGGTTTGTAATAATTAACACCCGTTGGACTTCTTTAAACTCATATACTTGACATGGTTGTGTGATGACTTTATTTTGTGGGAATGGTTCATGTCATGATTAGTGTTTTATACATTATTGCTCAATGCCTTATTTCAAAAAAAAGATATGTTGCAAAATTTCAAGGGTGTTATAGTGTGTGTGTGTGTCGTAGATAGTACTTTACCCTTTTGTTGGATACTCTTACCTATTTAACACTTCTCACAAAAAAATATGCTTCAAATTTTGGTAGCGTTACAGTTGGTATTAAAGCGCTCGTTCCGACTTACCTGGGTCTTTGGGTAAGACTTTTAGTCTCAATGAGTGCATCGTTTCTTTTGTGTAGCTCTGAGTGATTGCATTTAGGGTGCATGGCATGTGTATCTAGGTATTGAATGTGTGTGCATTGCATGGATCTCATTAAACAACAAGTTTTTATAACTCGAAATTATTAAAATGGTTTGGAAATTTTTGTTGTCTACTGCTTCGAGTTGGTCTTGTTGTTGTTCTTTTGGAATTTTAGTCAATTCTTGTCTATCTTGTGGTGACTTTTGAGCCTGTCTTGGCAACTGTTAGAGGATTTTGTTGATATTGAACTCATTGATTCCGGTTGTATCCTCTTGTTAGTAGTGGTGTCTTCTACTCTAGCTTAGTGAACTGTTTCAAGTTCCTTCTTATTAGTGCGTAAATGAGTTCTTCGTTGACTCTGGTGGTGATTCGGCGCATTATTCCTCAGTTTCGGTCGTTGGTGACTACAGTTGTGGCTTGTCGAGTCTATTCCTTCGTTGGAAGCGGAGTCTTGTTGTCGTCGTCGTGGCTTTTGAGCCTACTCCTTGGTGGCAAACGTGGAACTTTACGGCAGCCAGTTGTTGATACCCAATTTTGACCCAACCTCAAAAGTCAACAAATTGGTCAAACCAGACTCCGAACAAATCCAAATGCCATTCCGGGATGTTAGGACTTTCCGCAGATAGTGCCGACAGTAGCCAACGACAATGCAGCAATGAGCGAACACCAATAAAATGTTGAGGAACATTTATCCGAAGTCAGGATTTCAATCCGAGTAGCGGAGCAAGACAAACAGTAACCGAACGGCCGACAAAACTCCTCTTTGCATGCTTCATGCTCCGGAATCAGCAGAATTTCACACGAGCATCCGAAATCATGTTTAGGAATGGAAAGACGACAGTAATTTCGTTACCGAGAAGTCTGCATAAAAATTGAATCCATCCGAGCAAATTTCAGAATTCAGGCAAGCATAAATGACGTCCCGTTTATTTTTCACTGCGACGACGAGCCGATGTCAGAATTGAGCAAACATAATTTTCATGAGCAGTATTTGAAGAGGCAGACATTTACTGAAAATTGTAATCGACGGATAAAAAGCAGTTCAAGCCGTAGACCCGCAGCATCTTCTCTCGGTCAGAGCAGAAAGGCCGATTTCCAAAGAATTTCAAAAAAGTGTCCGGAATAATCCCGTGATAATTGCTAAATTCATGATTCGACTCAAGCATCGCAAATATCTACTTTAAATTTCAGAGACGGAGCCGAGCATAGTGCCGAGCAAGCGCATATCAATAGTCCGGATTAATTTCTGGACCCGGAAAGACTTTAGAAATTCTTTTTCATTTTAATTTTATTACATTTTAGATTTTCGGCGGATGATTTGACATTATTACCACTCCAACACTCAATCCAAATCACCAAATCACCTTTGCTACGCACTTCCCAATAAAAAACAAAATTTTTCAACATGTCGCATCTATAGATGCGACATGACCAAATCTATAAAAAAAACCTCTCCCTTCTTGGGAGAGGACCCTTGGCCATTCAAGTGCAAAACTCTCTCTCAAACACAAATACATTCCGGGCAGAAGCTCCCCAAAAACCAAAACCCTTACCAAAAATCATCCCAAAAATCCTTACCCTCACTTTCAAGCCCTACAACCTTATTTCCCTCAAGAACAACTCTTGTTATTCAGTTAAACCTTATTCCCCGAGCCAAATCCTAACCTCAAAAAACCATCAAACCTCTACCCAAAAATTCTAAAACCAACCAAACGCAGCTGAACCTCTACCGAAAATTCTATAAACGTCTTTCATTTTCTTATTTTCATTTGAGTCATTTCTCGGTATAGATGGTCCATTCTATAGTCTAGTATTAGTATCGACTTCAGTCTCGATACTATACTTTATTATAGTTTACGGAATTTACCGTTAGAAATTCAGACTCCCGGAAATTGTAATTATACAAGGTAAATCATATAAAGAAAACATTTTTGGTATCTTCTTTTCTTTTATTTTCTCTTTTCTTCTTCTTTTTACCGCTGCGATGTAAACATTAAAGCGAAGAAGATTCGGTTTCATAGTATATCCCGACTATCGGCATTTATATGGCTGTGCCTACTCCGATATCTCCGGCGAGAAAACTATCGAAAACGTTTCTTTTATCTATATATATAAACATTTATAATAAAGAAGCCGACCATTTGCGTCTTTCTCCTCGTTAGAATTTGACGCATGCTAGGCTACGCATGCTTCGACATCACGTACGAGAAGAATATAAATACGTTTTCGCCTTAAAAATACGAAAACATGTTGTTGGCTTCTTCTCCACTTTTCCTCTTTATTCAAAGAAATAATCTTCAAAGATCTCGATTAAATAATATCTCGGCCTCGCGTATGGCTATGCCTATCAGCTGTTCGGTCAAATAATTGGAGATCTTGAAACATTTATTTCCTTGAATAGATCAGAAATTAAACTTACAAAAATCGATTTATGAATTTTTGGCTTACAATCGCGACACGTCGTTAAAAGCCAATCTTTCATTTCTTGAAATTTGTAAAGAAGTAAAACAAAATCCCCTCTTGTCCATTTCTATTTTTCATATCTAAATCCGACCTTGTCGGTATATTTTATATAAGTCGTCCGTTTTGGAAATATTCTGACACGACTTATATATAATATTCTATCCCATTATATGTACTTATAAATATATATTCTTATATATTTAGATCTTTTTTCCCTTTTTCATCTTAACACTTCACTCTTTCAATTTGTAAAAAGAAAAGGAAAAACACTTATAAAAATCATAAAAACAAATGAAGTCTCTCGATTCGTATAGTTCAGTAAAAACTTGCAGTAGCTGACCGATTTGGATAAAAAAGAGTGTCTTATGGATCGGTACACACCGGGCCATTCGACATCTTTTGAGATTTCTCAAAATCCAAGAAAATCAATTCTCTCGTTGTAACATAAAGAAAATATCATTCCAAAATATCATTCCTTGATTCGTATCGTTCAGTGAAATCTTGCAGTAGCTGATCAATTTAGATCGAAAGAATACCCTATGAATCGGGTCATACCGGGTCATTTGACATTCCTTTGAAATTTCCAAAAATAAGAATAATCTCTCTTCTCAAATAAAAATAAAAGACATTAAATCAAAAATCTAATTTCTTGATTCGTATTGTTCAGTGAAAACTTACTGTAGCTGACCAATTTAGATCAGAAAAATATCTCGGGAATCGTTTCATACCGGGTCACTCCATATTCTTCTGAAATTCCCAAAAATCAATAACAGAATCATTCTTTTAATAAAACACTGTCGAATCTCCGTCCGACTCAAAAATGCAAAAATAATCAAAAAGGTCAAAATTCAATTCTTTTCTTCAAATTCTTTTCATGATATCTCAAAAACAAAATCAAGGCATTGCCCATATGTAAACCCCTTTTGAATTTATTTAAGCATCAGTTTTATTTTATTTCTCTTGGCCGAGAAATCATTGATTTTAAATTGGAAGAAAATTTATTTTTGAAAAGGAAGTACCGAAAGGGCGAATGGGGTGCCTAACACCTTCCCCATTCGTAATCAAATCTCCGTACCGGATTTTCTGATTTCGCAGACCACCTTTTTTTAATAAAACCGGTGCTTGGCACACCATAACTCTATGCCGAGTGGCGACTCTGAAAAACAGATTAATAATAGGATATATATTGCCTTGGTAATTATAAAACCATTATTAAGTCTGAACATTTTAAAATCAAATAAGTCCAACCATCATCCATTTTCATTTATTAAACGTCGCACTAAACCCCGAAAATTCAAAGTACGCCATCCAGAAACGCGACCCCCGAAAACAACGTGCGGAAGCGAAGAAGGAAGGCGGATAAATTTTCCCAGTGCGATAGCTGGCGACTCTGCTGGGGAGAGTGAGGATTTAGCTTCCGAAAATTTATAAAAATAAAATTTCTTCCAACTCAAAAATCAATCATCTCTTGGCCAATATTACTGATGTACATTGTGTTTATCCTTTTTCAGGGGCATTACAGGTGATGCGTTTCGCTAAAAAAAATCTTCGCTGAAAATATTCTGCTGCGCCAATGCGCTTGTTATTTATTTATGTATTCATATATTGCAAAAAGGAATCCCTTCAATTTTGAAAAAAATATTTTTTACTTTTACTGCATTGCAAGTTTTTCATACATCATTTGCATCATTACCTGTTTTGGGTGGAGGTCATAACCGCCCAAAATGGAAGCGGTCCTTTATCAACCCATCGGGGGCCCAAGAGTAAACTGCGCGACCCTAAAAAGTCTGTGGCCGAAATGAGGCACTCCAACCAAATTACCGACTCGAAGATGGTACCCTTCGGGGGCCGTAGGTCTGAAGATTTGGGAACCTTTGAAACCTATCTGCTGCATAAGCCTCATCTTGCATATAGAAAAGCCAAAAAAAGAGTCATCAACCAAAACCCTATTTCTATTATTAGTAGAACATATTCATTTTTGAAGGGAATTCTTATATACATTCTGTTAAATACAGAAAGATTTTCCAAAAAAATATAGATAGTGTCTCTAGTAATATTGGGCAAGATTAGACTATGTACTCATCATTTCTATTTCTCCAAAATTTGCAACCCGAGATAATGCTCCAGATTTCATATCCGGGGTATGTCCCGAGTTATAAATTCAAAAGAAGTCCATTTGTCTCCAGTATCCCTAGAGAGTTTTTCTGGTTTACTAATCTAAGATTAGTGATTGTCATACAGATAACAATACTGTATACTCAGACTCTCCCCAAAGTCATCTGTTTAGCTCAAACAATGGCAAGAAAAAAAAACTGCGCATATTGTGGTAACAAGCCCGAAACTGTCTTCTGGGCCGAACTCGGGGCACTTCAGAAAGAAAACCGGAATCTTAAAATTATAAACCAGGTTCTACTCATCCAACTAACTCAACTACGGTCTCTCCTGTCACAATCGTCTGTTAGGACCAGGGGAAGTTTTCCCCGATCAAACATTGGGGCAGCCCCCTCATCTTCCAATTTGTTTCAAACTTCTCCCTTTCAAACCTATGATGGGTCATCCTATTCGTACCCTCAATTTCAAACTCCCGGAAAAACTACTTCATATGAGTTATCTCCATATCACTCATCTCCTTTATTTCCAAATCAGCATCTAACACCACAAAAGGTCCTTCCTAAGAATCTATCAAACAGTTCAGAGTCAAATCCATGGAGGAAAAGAAATTTCACTCCACTATCCATTCCTATGATGGAAGTATATCAGCGTCTTCTATCATTCGGGTATCTAACCCCCATTCCATCACGTCAGTTCCCCAACCCCCTTCTGCAAAACTTTCGAAATGATTTGCAATGTGCCTTCCACTCGAATCAGTTGGGGCATGAAACGGAGAAATGTCGGATCTTGAGGCATAAAGTGCAAGATCTTATTGAAGCTGGCGTCATAAACCTGGAAGATGCCAAGATGTCTCCTAGTGTCACCACCAATCTGCTTCCATCCCGGCCAACAGTTAACATAATTTTCGAAGATCCCTCACCAGATGATGATGATCAAGATTTATCTCAGATTTTCGGCGAATTACAAATTGCCACTATCGACCCACCATCTCCAAAATCCTAACCTGCAGGACACTATCCGCCCAGCCTATCCCAAAAAATTTGCATAATTGGACGTCCTCTCCAGCAAAGAAGGCCCGTGTGTTTTGGTAAACCACGGCGGGATCGGCTCTTGCCTTTTGAATTTCCATTTCTGTTAAATAAAGTTTGCGTGCTTCCCCTTTGTGTGAATCGTGTTTTCTGTTATCTCGCGATGTTTATTAATAAAAAGATTTGTGTATTCTGTTCATTTATTTGTCTCTGTCAAAATAATCAAGGCCAAAATACTAACTAAAAAATCATCACTGTTTTTTCAGGAATCCTAAAATTCGTCCCTTTGACTCAAATGATCGAACAATCTTAGCACTGAGAAAGCACGACTTCAACACTGAAATAGATTTTGATCTGATGGGGATAGAGGTTGACGACAATGCTAACCACGAAGTCCCATATAAGATCCGAGAAATGGTAGAAAAATTTGAAACCGAAAAACTCATAATGTCGAGGAAACAGAAACCATTAATTTGGGGACTGTAGAGACACCTAAGGAAGTCAAAATCGGAGTCCGTCTAGATGCATACCAGAAGGTCGAGTTTATAGAGCTACTTCAAGCATACGAGGACATCTTCGCCCATCACCGGAAACTTTTCAGACTAGAGATCCAAAGCTGATTCCCCATCATCAGAAGGTCAAAGAGCTCTGGGCCAAGTTCCAACAAGCTGAGTTCATACATATTCCAAGAGCTGAAAATTCATTTGCAGACGCTTTAGCAACTCTCGCAGCTGCCATACATTTTCAGACGAGGAAAAAATTCCTGCCATACAGATCCAACTTAAAGTTTTTCCTGCCTATTATACCCTAATCACCGATGAAAGAGATGGCCAACCGTGGTACTATGATATCAAAGTCTTCATGCAAACCGAGGCATTTCCCGAAGGCGCTGTAATCAATGACCAAAAGACTCTCAGAAGATTAGCAGCCCAATTCTTCTTTTGTGGCGAGATACTATTCAAACGATCTATGCACGTTCCTCTGCGCTGTGTAGATGCTTATATGGCCAACAACTTGATGATGAAAATACATGAAGGATCTTGCGGTCCACACATGAGCGGCCATACGCTAGCCTGAAAAATCTTGTGTACCGGATACTATTGGATAACAATGGAAGCCGATTATATTAAGCATGTCAAGAAGTGCCATAAATGTCAAATTCATGGGGACGTCCTACGCGCACTGCCCAAAGAACTACAAGTCATGGTCTCTCCTTGGCCATTCTCAGCCTAGGGCATAGACGTCATCGGATCCATACATCTCAAAGCCTCGAATGGCCATCAATTCATCTTAGTCGCCATCGACTATTTCACTAAATGGGTCGAGGCAGCCAGTTTTATTCATGTAACCGAAAGAGTCATAACACGCTTCATCAGAAACAATCTCATATGCCGTTATAGACTGCCTGATATGCTTGTATCTGACAATGCAAAGAATCTTAATAGCTCACTCATGAAAAAGCTTTGCGACCAATTCAAAGTCAACCATCAGAATTCGACCGTCTAACGTATATAAATGAACGGGGCAGTAGAAGCGGCGCAAAAAAATATTAAGAGGATCATCCGAAAAATGATGGATACGCATCGAGACTGGCACAAAAAGCTACCCTGCGCACTTATGGTTTATCGAACTACGGCTCGAATCTCTGTAGGAGTGAGTCCATTCTCCCTGGTATATGGCTATAAGGCTATTCTTTCTTCCAAAGTACAAATTCCGTCACTCAGGATAATGATGGAAATAGCCACAGACGATGCGGAATGGATTAAAGCTCGACATGATCAATTGGTACTCATGGACGAAAAGAGACTTGCAGCGATTTATCATTCTCAGTGCTATCAGAGACGAATCTCCAAAAGCTTTAACAGACATGTGCGACCAAGAATTTTTCAGTAGGGCGACCTGGTTCTAAAAAGAATCCTACCGGTACAAGAAGAGACTAAAGGAAAATTCGCCCCCAACTATCAAGGGTCGTTCATCATTGCAAAAGTATTGTCTGGTGGAGCAATCGTCCTGTGAGAAATAGATGGACAGGAATTTCCGCAACCACTTAACTCAGATGTACTTAAGCTCTACTATGTCTAACTAGTAGCAGCTCTCATGTATCTCCCGATGGTTCATTTTTAATTTCAGCAAAGATATTTTCTTCTTATCAGTATCACTGTATAATTTTGAGTAAATAAAAGAAAGAGCACTTTCCTCTCTCCTCCCACAAAAGATGTCCCTCTCTTCCTCAGAAAAGCGGATATAAAAAAACTGTCATCAAAATATGATGATCCTGAACACTTTCTTTTCTTCTCCCACAAAATCTATCTCTCCTCCTCAGAAAAGCAAAAAAAAATCATCAAAATGTGATGATCCTGAATAAAGCCGCTTACTCCTTTTCCCCAAAATAGAAAAGAGAAAATTCCAAAAAAAAACTATCTTTCTCTTCCATCTTCAAAAATCCTCAGCTTCTCCTAAATACGGAAGCGCTTTCAGAAAACTTTGCTCAAAAAGATATTCGGATACTGTTTAAGAAAAATATGTCTTGCTGAAATTAAATTTTGATCATTGTCCAAAAAAAAGAGAAAAACAAAATTCCAGTGTAGTCAAAACCCGAAATGGGGCTACAGCAAAAATGGAAAAATTCAGTATGGTCAAAACCGGAAAAGGGCCATAGCAAAAATGGAAAATCCCAGTATGGTCAAAACCCGAAAGGGGGCTGCAGCAAAAATGGATAGTTCCAGCATGGTTAAAACCCGGGAGGGAGCCATGGCAAAAAGGAAAAAATAAAAAGAGCATCTGGCGTAACTACCAACTTGTAAAAGGCGTTGCGGCAAAAATGGAAAAGAAAAAGCTCATAAAAAAATAAACCCGAATAAAAGTGTCAGAATGGATCAAAGCAGCAAATGGGTCTGAGCAGTTACGGATCAGTGGTTTAGTATTTAGAAAATCTTCTCCTCTGAAGATTAAATTTGATTTGGTGAATTGGTCTGCCGCCTCAATGCTAAGATTGTGAAGTCATTTCTGAATAATGAAGGACGAACAAAGGATTTCACCCTCCGATCTTTCAGGTGATGGCCTTGTGCATGATTGTTTTTGAATGACATAAACTTTGTCTCTACGATCACAATGTACAGAGAAATCTAAATTTGCATGAATGCTAATGCTATTTATTTGATAAAAGTTTCGAGTAAATAAGAAATGCACCCATACAATGGAAATGCTAACAAGTTTTGCAGGAAAGAAAATCAAATGCAATAAGCCAAATCGCCGCAGGACTCACTGGGACAAATCGTCTAACAGGCGCAGCAAGGCCTGACAAACCTCCCGATAGCGGACGGTCATCCTGATATTATCCTCAGTACCCGAACGATCCACATCCAGCAAACGGCGAAGCACCCGCAAAAGGGCCTGTAGCTGAATCAAATCAGGATAACCGCCGGGCAACAAGCGATCTAGGGAAGCAAAGCTGGACTCCAAATCTTCTATGTCTCGATGATGGACGTTTCTCTCCTGAGCCAAATTTCGGCGAACACCACGCAATCGAACACGCAGACGCTCGACCTCGGTAGCGGAACCACAATAAAAGCCAGCTAGAGTGTCAAAATCGGACTGCAAAGAATCTCTCTGGTCATGCAGGTCGCAGATTAAAGCATCGGACTCTCTCAAAGTTTGATCAAAATCTAATAACTCGCGCAACAATCTCCCAATCTATGCAACCTGAAAATCATTATCGCGAGCCGCGTCTATCAAAGAATTCTCCAAAGCCAGTACAGTGCTGGTAGAGCTGGCAGATGCCCTAGCATCTGAAAGATTTCGTTGTAAAGTGCCAACGACGGCCTCCATGTCCGATAATCGCAAGGATAGACAATCTATATCTCTGAGTAAAGAATCTCTCTCCCCAGCAATAGACGAAGTTTGCTGAATAGCCCTGTCTCTTT
>NMUG010012848.1:0-10260 GCA_002855965.1 Monotropa hypopitys
CGAATTTCGGGCCAACCTTAATAGAAGCCAGAAAGCAGTTTCGGGACGATTTTTGATTTCCTCGAATGCTCTCTACTCCTTTAGGGCCTGGAAATTTGATCATCTGATGATAAGTAGAAGGGATAGCCCCCATTCTGTGCATCTAGGTTCTTCCCATTATAGCGTTGTATGCGGATGGCACGTCAGCAACCAAGAACTCCACTTCCTTGGTGACATGGCCCGCCCTGACTATTAGAATAATGGAGCCCAGGGGCCATACGGGTTCCGCGCTGAAGCCGATCAGGGGAATCTTCACCTCCTTCAGATCCTCTTGGGAAAGACCCATCTTCAAGAATGCTTGCAGGTATAGGATATCTGTAGAACTTCCTTGGTCTATCAATATTCTTTCAGTATCGAATCTGTTGATATTTAGGGTCACGACCAAGGCATCGTTGTGCGGCACGGTTACCCCCTCCAGATCTTCATCCGAAAAGGTAATCTGCGCTGAGTACCCATCATTCTCTCTGACTCTTTTTTGTCCGAGCTGCAACACGTGGTGTTCTGATGCCTGTTTTCTTCTCGAAGCTCTGGACTCCTGTAGGGGAAGCTGCTCTCCACAGGTGAAGAAGGGTTCAGATAAGCTGCCGAATCCACATGCTCTCACCGATTTTTGCCTCTGATTTCGCGATGATTTTCAATCCCTGATCACCACCGTGATGGAGAGAAGATAGATACGTACAATAAACAGGGGGCCACCTGAATCCTCATCTCCGGTAAATGAAGGGCTCGGAGTAGGGGTGAGACCGACCCGAACCCATCCAAAATAATCCGTTTAGAAAGTTACTAGTTTGGGTAACGGATTAAAAAAATATAAATCGGACGTGATCGGATCGGATAATGGATTGCATAAATACAAGCGTCAAGTCGACCGCACATTGATTTTTGCATTTTTGATATTTTAAAATATATTTTTATAATTTCTTGCATTTTTTGCAGTTTAAAAAGTTTTTTGGATAATTTTCTCCCCAATTTTTAATTTTGAGAGGAAAAATAAAAAAATATATATTGTACAAAGTCGCTCAATCCGATTGACCCAATTCGGTTAATCCAACCGGTCAGTTTTACTCAACCCATCCATTGGTGTTAGGTTGGATTTTTGGTGACCTAATATGATCGGGTCAAGTTGGGTGAGCATCAAACTTGATCCGACCCACCTTGTGCACACCCCTAGCTCGTACTCCTTGATTGAAATCATGTTAGGACCCACTTGGCTATCCGAAATCACACTAAAGTCCACTACGTTACAAAAACAAAATTGAAAAATTGAAACAAAAACATTTTAATATCATAACTTTATAAATTATAAAACATAAGTGTCACGCCCCCGGATTTTTAAACCATTTTTTTAAAATATAATTTTAATAATAATACAACTACTTGTCATTCAGATACATTCAGTTGAATTTCTTATTACATAGCAGTACAAAGTAGGAGTACAACAAAGTAAAGAGCGGAAGTGAAGTACAAGTACTGTCCTACTACAACTGCTACAGTGAACAAAGAACTACAAGTACAAAGTAAAGGAACTACAACTGAAAGTACTGTAACTGAAAAGTAAAGTACAAGAGAGGCCACTAAAACTGAAGTAGCCGAGCCCAAGAAAATCCAACAGCTGACTCCAACTCCAAGTCCGTCTAGCCCTGCAATACAGACTAGAAAAAGAAAAAAAAGAGGGTCTGAGCAAACCACGGCTCAGTGAGAAAACCCCTAACTACTACCAAGCATGCACATGCGGTGCGTGCCTACGTGTCCACAAGTAAAGTACTAGAACAGTAAAGAAACCAAAGTGCACGTAGTGTAAACCTAACTCGAGGCAACCGTGACATAGGTGTAACACCAACTAAGTGTGTACGACCAAAACCTCTAAACCGAGTAAATGCAAAGAGTAAGGTATTCTAGGTCCTACCTAAGTAGACTCCAACACAACTCAACCAATCCTACCACTAAGGTGAAACAACTACAAGGATCTACCAAGGATCCCAAACCAAAGTAACGTTAGGATATCCAACAACGACTTACTTTGCGAACCTCACCAACTATCGTTATCGTAAAGTGCTAGATTCATAAGTAACATGGATATTTGAGATATTCACGTCTTTTCTATCTTTCCGTCCATTCACTTCACACTAGGCATAAATCCAAGAATGCCATCATAAGTCCATTCTTGATTTATCTTTTATCCTTGTTACATGTTGCCAATCGTTCTATAACTTTGCGATAAAACTAAATCCAAGAATGCCCTCTTAAGTCCATTCATGATTTATCCTTTCATTTCCACACACCACGAATAAATCCAAGAATCTCCTCTTAAGTCCATTCTTGATTTATCCTATCATTTGCCATTTTATCATTTATGAATCGCATCATATTTGATGGGTCCAGTATAGTGGCTTCACAACGCACTATCCTTTCCCCTCGTTATTCCCCAACTCATTGGGAGGGCTACGATACGCCCCCATTGTGCTCAACGTGGTGGCGCTACCATCCAAGGAATCCCATCATAACTCATTCCCGTTGTGCACAATGTCGTGGATGGTGCGACCATCCAGGGAAGTACGACCTCAATCTATTCCCGCCAAACATTCTAGTGTTTCCCCAACTCATTGGGAGGGCTCACGGTACCCTATGATTCCACGTCAATGTATTCGTTCATGTTTCTTTTTAAGGGATAGATTCAAGGTTAGTATGAGTAGTCCTCATGGGATACATCCTCCACATTAGAGTTCATTGAGTTCACCAATAGGTACTATGGATACAAAAACTCAACCTTGAGGACGTCAAGGGATGCCGACCAAGTCCATCCATACTTATACTCTACCTTGACAACCTCCAAGAAGTGTATCAAGACCAACAAGGCCTACAATCGCAAGGGTACCCAAGATGTTCACGTGATCATGTCCACGATTCTACCACACACCCAGATAATCCAAACGATCCAATTTCACTACAACATCCAACGAGGGTAATTCATCGAACACTTTGTACTCACTAAACCCCGTGGATCCTACAGTGATCATACAGACTTAATGTGACCGACCACATAACCGCACAAGTCCTCCAACAACCCAACGACATCGAATTCTCTAGGGTACGACCCAAGATTTACATGGGCAATTCATCGAACACTTGGTAGCCCCTAACTCCAAAGGCCATCAACCAACCTATAGACCACCAAAAATATAAGCCATCCCTCTCACGGGAATTTTGTCGAACGCGTGGTGCGCCTAAACCTCTAGGGGTATTATATCAAATAACTAGTGGGGCCAAGATCACCACTCAATTCCACCATAATGTAGCCCTAGATAACAAAGTGAAATATACATACTATGGCCACCAAATTGAACCTATGTACACACACATATATACTTAGTAGGAGTTAAGAATTTACCCACCGGAAGCTATTGAACCTCGAAATCTCTAGGTGAGGGATCCTTCATACCAACACAAACCGAGACCGTCAATACGTAGATCGTCTCGTGCTCTCCGACGTTAATGAAGGGGAAAACCTTCAAATCTCAAGAGATCTCCATGGAATCAAGAGAGGGGGAGAGAAGAGAAATAGAAATGTAGAGAGAGAGGAGAGGACTTACTTGAGAGAGAGGGAGAGAAGTTAGGATTGAAATTCGGGCTCCACAAATGCCCTCAATACGCATATAACACATATATATATACCCCCTCATGAAAAGACCAAAAGACCCTTCATTTAAAACTACAGCAGGAAAAATACACTTGTCGACCGGTCGACAACGGCTAGCTCGACCGGTCGAGGCCTTATAATAAACCTTTCTGAAATCTCATGACCGGTTGACAACGACTTGGGGGACCGGTCGCGAGCGTATACATGAGCCCATTGGAAAACCACGACCGGTCGGCAACGGCACGCTCGACCGGTCGACGCTGCGAAATCTGTAACCTTTGAAAACATAATCCAACCTCGACCATAACTCCTCACGGGACTTCCTGAAACACTCTGAATCAACTACGAACCAAGTGGATGGACCGAGAAGGAGTCCAAGACCTCATTCTAATCGTCAACGCAAGCCAAGGAATCCATGAATCGATTAGAATTGCGAATTAAATTCTGAAAAATATATTTTAGAAAATACGAGTCGTGACACCTCATACCCCTTAAAGAATTTTCGTCCTCAAAATTAAGTAAGACAAGAGAGGGGATGAAAACCATACCACCGACTAATGAGACCAACATATTCACTCCCCAATGATCAAGTCGGAATCAAAACATACCTCCACAACAAACTTCTCAAGAGTAAGACAACAACAAGAGTGGGAGTGAGTTCAACCAAAATGCATGGCTTTGATACAGTTGTCAGAACACTCGGTCAAGCACAAGTACAACTTTGCTTTGACATCCAATGATTTGTCCACGAAATTAACTAAGGAGAGAGATGCAAAGATTCCCAACGAGGAACACCAAACTCGAGAAAACCCATGTGCCACACAAAAGAATAAAAGGGACAACTCCTGATAAGGTGTGGACACGCCGACACAAAAAGGGACATACCGACACAAGAATTGATTTTGCCAACGATACAAGAGACGGAGGATCCCATAAGGGATTAATCTCCTCAAGGACGAGAAACCAACAATCTTCTTACAATAGCATTTACAACGAGGAATGAATTGGTTCTACAAACTCGCACCCAAGTAATTCTAGCATCGTCGTCCGCCACAAACCAACAATCGCACTATGGGTACACCGATACATAAGAATACGCTAAAGACATGCTGACACGCCAAGGACACGCCGAGGATACACTGACACTTTTTAAGACCATTTGTACGAATGCTTGAAAATTTATAACTAGCGAGGATACGTCATCGCACCAACACCCACGAACCAACCAAAATCAATGCAATGCATAAATATGTTTCAAGTTCTCGAGCCAAAGAATACACCACACCAAACACATACATCCTAGTGTAGTAAACGTATGACCTTGGTGATTTGTTTTGAGATGCCCCGACCGGTAGCTCTTCTCAAACCAATCCACCACATCAAACGTGTATCACATAACTAAGAAATTACTCACGCAACCACACACGCCAAAATGTGCAAGTGCCAAGCCCAAACAATATGGCATAGCACTAAACTCACACCAAATCTAGACCACAGTATGCATTCATACCCAACTTTCCCATGGCCAAACGGATACATACATCTTAAGTCCACGAACTTCTTGCCGACGATCTAACAATGTTCAACGCAAAGGCACAACGAACGAAAATGGCAGTTTCAAATTCCACTAAAGTCTCGCAACCAAAATTGGAACTACTAACATTCGAGCCAAGGATGTAACATCAATAGCGAGACAAGCGTGGGAATACAACATCTTTCGAACATAGGAAATTTCCACTGAAATTAGGAGTGAAAAAAGATCGACAAATGTCACCCCACTAAAAGTTCAGAATGAAATGACACACTACATGGGTGGTCCGCAATTTAAGATGTAACTCAAACAAGATACCACAAGGAATGTGAAAAGTCCCACCACATGCATCAAACAAGATGCCAGTCAAAGAAACGTCATCCAAGAACCAACAAGTCTTACGATACACATTGAACGTAGCACAATTCAAATGAATGCTATCAATGAGTTAACAAGCTTCACATGAGTTGCAAGACAAGCACAACAAAACACTAGGAATAAAGAAGACCCTGATTCAATACCAAAGATTATCAACCAAGGAAATGTCAACCCATGGCCCACGGCCAATCAAACACGAGACTTCTTAGATCTTCCAAGACCCATTGACCTACGGTCGATGAAACATACGGTACAAGAGTACGTATCAAGTGAAACAACCAAGGAGATGTCGAAATCTCTTTTGCCACTAGAGTTCCAACATCACATAGTAGATCCACCACTTGTGCTCAAAACACAACTGCTAAAGAGATGGTCCACCAAGGAGAAAGAAAAGAAACCGTCAATATGGATCACATCAATCAAAGCCAATACCAATCAAAAGAAAGGAGTCATAATACCACACATAGAGATATGAGACCAAAGGATACCTCACATGTGCTTCCTCATGACACACTATCTCAACTGAGTGTGTCCCAACAAGAGGAACAATCGAATCACCAAAAAGGAGTCAAGAACGCGAAGCCTATGGGTAAACAATAACGACGATCAACTCCAGAAATTGTCTACTAAGAAGGTGCCACATTATGTATTTCGTCTTCCCTAAGTTTCCTCAGCTTGGGATGAACTATCACCATATAGCCCACTCTACCACAAGAAGAGCTAGATTCCCATAGTGGAAGTGGCCTAGTGCATAGGCACGAAAACGATCTGACTACGAGAGACTTGCAACCACAATGAGTAGTTGGAAATTCAAGCCACTAGCCGAGTCAAGAAAGAGATGTCGCTCAACAAGACATATAAGTGTTTAAACAAGGACTGTCTACATCAAGGTCGGGATTTGATAGTCATCTTTGTGGCTGGAAATTTGTAGTGCTCTTGTGATTGAGCCTTAGATTTTGTTTCTCTTCTTGAAGATGATGTTTGGAACTTGTCGTTTGTGCAGTTGGCATTGATTGTCTCCTAGTGGTGGAGTTGTGGTTCTCACTCTAGTGATGTGGTAGGCTTCTTGTTAGGTAGCCTTGTGTTTGGTGGTCGTGTACTTTTGGGATTGGTTGGATCTCCCTGGTTCGTCTCGTTCCTTGTGTGAGTTGTGGAACTTTAGAATAGCCTTGTTTGTGGGATCGAACATTGTGGTTGCTTCGTGATATGTTAGCACTTGGTGGTCTAGCGATTGTAAGTCCTTGGGAAGTGAGGATATCTCGGTTTGGTAAGGCCTTGTCATGGCAGAACTTGTATATGTAGTTCACTTAGGATGTGGAGTATCCTTGGGATTAGTAAGTTCTCCTTGCGGATTAGTACCAAGTGATTGATGTTGGTAGTGTTCTACCCTTACTTGATGTAAGAGTTAGTTTTGACTTGTGATTTGAGGTTACTTAATGATTTGCGTTGTACTTAGTGCCTTGTGGTTACGGTTACTTTTTGGTTGAGATAGAAGGATAAAGAAATTCCAGTATGGCATCTTATTCTTGTGGAAGCACTAAGTTGTGACTTGAGATCTTTTGAGATGGACTGAGTTGTGTAGGTCCACTGTTGGCTAGGTGGTTACTTGGTTGTTTGGTTATTTGGATGTTCGATTTCTTAGTTAGTCGGCTGTGTGGCTATTTGGCAAATTGGTTGTGTGTTCTTTTGGGTATTTGGTTAGTCGGTCGTGTCGGTGACTTGGTTGTTTGATTAGTTGGATTGTGGAACAACTTGAGAAATAGCCTTGTGTCGAAATTGTTTCGATTGGTTATTGGACTTGTTGTGTGAATTGGGTGTTAGACCTCCTTTTGAGGTACCTTGGTGTTCGTTCGATGAGTTGACGATGTCCTTGATGCGTTGTGAGTTGGGAAAGTGGCTTAATGATTTTGGTCCTCTTTTGAGGTATTGGAGTGATAGTGCGTGTGTAACTATCGTGGGTTTTCCTAGAAGTGGTGTTTGGGTTTCTTACGTTCTTGGGTGATAACGTAGAGAGTAAACGATTTTGGGTTGAGAGATAGAAGTGTGATGGTCTTGTTTGGCGACTTAGAGCCTTGGAGTGTGGATCTGACTTGAAGTCAATACTTGGAAGGAAGGAATCGTTTGGGTTGAATGAATGAGGCCTTGTGGTAATGTTAGCCTGTTCGCTTGGGTTGTTGGGATCGAAAGGTAAGTGTTTGGACTTTGGAAATGTGAGAGTTAATGTTTGATGCACTTGGGGATATCCAAATGGATGGTTCGAGATGACTTGTGTGTTTGGCTTGGGATTTGAAGACGAGAGTTAGAATGGTTTTCTCAATTCGGTGTGAGACTATAGGAGGTAAATCTTGGCTTGGGTGATTCTTCCGCCTCGTCCTGGTTGTAGAACGTGGTCGGCCGTGTGTCTCTTCCGGCATGTTAAGTTTCCCCTCGTTTAACATTTGCGGGATCGGTGAGTGGATGTCGTTCCCTGATTATTCATTGTCTCGTCGACCCTTTGGATTAAGTTGTTTGATTGATGGTCTCTACCATCTTTATTGGAAATGTTGTCGCGTACACTCGTGTCCTATCCTTGTCGTTACTAGGATTCCTTGTTTTTCGGTGGTGTGCGGATTGACTTCTCGTATTTCTCGTTGGCACTTATTAGCGATTGCGGAAGCTGTGCGTTTTCAGGAGAATCTTCTTACTCATTGTTTTACAACTTTTAACGCTGCGACCGGCCATTGCCATCTTCTTGTCGACTGTTTGTGGTACGTCTGCCATTGTGGCGCTTTCTGCTTCGTAGAGCTTGTTTTGAAAAATCGTGTCCTTGTTTGGCGCACTCTTGCTTGCGGGTTGCTTTTGTTTACTTGTTCTTGTTTGCCGTGTGCTTGTGCGAATCCGGATTGTTGTCGTATCCGTTAGTGTCGTGTCCATTCACGTTTGGACACTTCTGTTCTGCGATGTTGTCTCTCTTCGGAGCTCTTGTTTGAGAGTGTGTTGTGGGATTGGTTTATGGATTGGGATGATCAGTGAGACGAGTTTACTTTTGTGTTATGCAGCTGTGTTGCGAGTGTTGGGGTAGAATGTTGGTGTTTCTTTGAAGTCGACTGTACTGACTTGGTTTGTGGTGATGTTTGGCGTGACCGGTGTGTGTAGTCTGTGTCATGTGGTGTAGGAAGGAACATGAAGGGTTGTTTTGAGAAGGTGACTGGCCAGCACATCTCAAATCAAACTTCTTAGTCATTCCGGTACCACGCTAGGTGTGTGCGGGTTGGTTTGTGAGATTTTGACTGTCTGGTTCTTATTTTGGTGGCGTTGTGTTTGTTTGGTGTGATTCGGGTGGCATGGTTGCTGTGTGACCATCCCTTGCGGGTTGTCTTGTTTTTAAATCCTCCATCGTATCGGTTGGATTGTTCCTACCTTGTTCGGAAACCTAATTCGGGGTTGTTTTGCGCGTTCGTGGTGATAAAGCCATTGTGGACTTGTTTGCGATGGTTATCCGTATTGTCTGTATCGTATCCGTACCGCATCCACGTGTCGGTACCATACCGGAGTATCCTCGGCTTATCGGAGTATCCTAGGCATATCCTTAGTGTATCGGCGTGTCCTAGGAATACCTTTGGCGTATCGGCGTATCTTAGGAGTATCCTTGGTGTGTCGGAGTATCCTAGGAGTATCCTTCGCATGTCGACGTATCCGTACCGTGTCCCCTCGTATCCTTGGCGTTTCGGTACTTAGAAATTTTCCCGGCGTGTCCACTTGGTGTTGTAGCATGTTCTAGAATTTTGTGGAAATTATCGAAATTTTTCGGGGCGATATTTCTGCGGTTTGACCTCCGTATCGTGTTTTTGTTCGAAATGCGCGTTTCTTGCTTGTTAATCAGTTTGTGGACCTATGGTTACGTGAAAACCATTTCTTTGGAAATTCTTGACTCTGTCGAGGACGATGTTGTCGTGTAATATCAGTTTCTCCTTGACATGTTGGTTTCACAATATACTCTTTACCTTGCGACGCGTTGCGCTCTCTTAAGGAAGTTTGTTGGACTATTCGGTTGCGATTGTTGTTGGGTGTTGTTTTGGGCGGAATTGTTGTCGATTATGGATCTCTTTTGGCATTGTTGTTCGTTGGCAGAGTTGTTCGGTTGGAAACTTCCTTGTTGTTGTTGCTGATCCTCTTGCGAACCATTCAAGTGTTTGGTGCTTTGTGCATCGTTCTCTTCTTGGCATTATGTTTAGGTTCTTCTACCTTAGAAATTTCGAGGACAAAATTTTGTAAGGTGGGGAGTTTGTAACACTCCGCAATTTTTAGTTTTCGTTTCGATGAAAAATCCGTTAAACATCTACCTTGTGTGAAGTTCTAGGGGACCCAAAATACTCATTTCATCGTTTCAACTATTGTCGAATTGATTAGAACTCCCGTTGGAACTTTTAGGATTTGTTGAAATCGATTCCGGGCCCTTTGGGATGGCCAAAAACCATCAAGGAATCAAAATTTCGAATTTTAGGGAGGTTGCATCGATGCAGGTCCTTGGTGCATCGATGCACCACCTCTCCAGAACCCATTGCTCAGTTTTTAGAGAAGCTACATCGATGCAAGGTCTTGGTGCATCGATGCACCATCACTTCAGAACATACTATTCAGTTTTTAGTCCAGGTGCATCGATGCAGGTTTGGTCTGCATCGATGCCGGAAGGGGG
>NMUG010012849.1:0-10258 GCA_002855965.1 Monotropa hypopitys
AGATTTGGAAAGAAAAGGTTAAAAGAGGATGATCTTATAACATAAAGTGGTTTTTAGGATAAAAAGGGTTATTCTTATGGTTTGGTAAAATAATGTTTTGAAGGATGAAAATGGTTTTAAAGAGATGCTTTGAGAAATAAATTTTGTAAACAATGTTTTGAAATGAGAAGAATATGTGTTTAAAGATAAAGGAAAAAGAAAGGTTTTTGGAAGAGATATGAAAAGTTAAGGAATTGGTTTGATATTTGGAAAGACTTTTGAAAGAGTTAAAGAAAAATAATTATAAAGTATGGATTATGCTATCATAGCCTTGTAGCCTTGGCCGTAGGCTTATAATGTAAGATGATAGCTCTGGCCTTGGGCTTAAAATGTAAGGTGATAACCCTGACCTTGGAATCATAATATAAGGTGTATATGTTCCCTACCACTGGGACGATATTATGAGTGACCCTTGAATCATATCCCATGTACCTATCGGGAATGATGTACGAGGTTACAGATCTGTCATAACGCTGTTCAGCGGAATTGCATGACCCTTGGCTATTATAGTTATTAAGATGGGTTGTGATTTGTGATGAGATTGATGGCTGATCAAGATGATCTTGATATATAAGTTTTTATACAAACTTGAAAGACAATAGGAATTGGTAATTCAATATAGAAAATGTGATTTTGGTGTGCGTTGAAAGTAAAGGATTCTAAGAATAAGATATTATGAAAGAAAATGTGAAATGTTTTTCGGTGTTATAACTTATTTAAGAAAAGGATTTCTTCACTTAAAGATGAGTTTTGAGATAAAAGGCTTATGTTTTGAAATAACGATCCTTAGATATTTTACTTATCTTTATTATGCATTTCTATGTATATTCACCAGCCATCATCGCTGATGCACGTTTGTGCCTTTCTTTTTAGGTATTGGAGGCTAGAGTCCACAGTACAGTTCAGTCCAGTCCAGCAGCTGAGAGTCAGTGTTGTAGTAGCAGGGTGTGTCTTTTATTTATTTCTTTATTTAAGAGATTGTTTAGCTCTCATTCTTGAGTCTGCTTTCAGTTTTTTTTAGTTGTAGTAGCAGTTGTTGTGTTGAGTTATATCGGTCATGTTGACCAGTTTGAGTTGCTGAGTAGTAGAGTTGTATCGGACATGTTGTCCAGGAGTTTTTTTAGTCTATACCATCAGAGTTTATTGTATCAGAGATTTATAATTTGAGTTTTATTTCTATTGTGGTTTAATGAGTTGTGATTAGTTGATGCTGTGCCGCGTGTCATCTCTGGATAACTGGCTTTACAGTTATCAGGGATGTGGCATGACAAGTTTTGGTATCCGAGCATAGGTTTGAGGTTCTGTAGACTAGAGGAGTCGAGTCATCTATACTGTGGACAATAAGGTGTCTTGAGTTGAGATTTGAGTATAAAATTTATCGCGAGAATTTAATCATGTCTTAAATTTCAAGACGAAATTTCTGTTAGTTGGGGAGAGTTGTGAGACCCGTATTGCATAATAAGATTATTAATGATTAATAATCAAGAATTAAGGATAATAAAAATATTATCTAATAAAAAGGAATAAAAAATATGAAGGCTCTAGAAAGGTATTTGAGAATTATTTAGAATTTTTGAGGGATTTTAGAAGTAATTAAATATGTAATGAGTTTAATTGAAGGTTTTAATAAACTTTTGGGGACAAAATGAAAGGATTGAAAGAAAGAGATAAAATGTGTGATTAAGGAGAAAATTTTGGATTTGTTGTCATAGGTGTCGTTTGTGGGTGAGGTGTGGTGATAGTCAGAGATACAAGATTGTATCTATTGTGTGAGAGTGTGACTGTATTGAGTAGGTGGCATTCAGTCGGGTGTGCAGGTGTTTTGATGTTGGGGAGGTGTCGTGATCCAAAGCTGAGTAGGTGTGACTGTATGTGGTGGTGTCAAAAGTATAAGATATTGTCGATCTATAGCAGCCACAATCATAAATATACAAGGATATGTATAACTTAAACTAATTTCATCGACTGAATTCTTGAAAGATATTAGAAGTGAATTGATTTTGAGGTGAGATAGAGAAGTGAGATCGAGAAAGAGGGTGAGAGGGATTGTGCTGGAGGAAGAGAGAAGCTTGGGTTGCTGGGGCTTTAAGTTGCAGAGAAACAAAATCAAAGGAGGAGGATGAACAGTGGAGGGTGAGGAAGAAACCCAACTGTGGCTTATTTATTCTAAGTATTTGAGGTAAGATTGCATCAAACCAAATTTGTAGAGTTGTTCTAATTTCAATTAGATCATTTGGTTTTGAGTTCAGGCTAATCAATAGTTTTGGGGTCGAATTTCAGAAAGTATAGGATGAAGAAGATGAACAGTGCAAGGAGTTAGAGGAAACCAAGGCTGTGACAATTCTTCCGAATTTTATATTTTTGATTTGAGATAAGCAATCAAAAATCTGATTATACTGTTTTGTTTCAAATTAATTGTAGAACGTATGTTCCAAATTTGAAGTTAATCGGATTAGAATTGGTAGGTGAAAGGGGGAGTGAACAATATAAGTTTTAAAAGAAAAAATTGAATGAACAGTAGATTTTTCGTGGAGGAAGATGATGAACAGTAACTCCCATCTACCAGAAGATCATTCCCCATCTACCAGAACATCAGATTAGTATAGGGTCTTATAACCCCATCTACCATAAGATTATTCTCCATCTACCAGAAGATCAGATTAGTACAGAGGTCTTATAACCCCATTTACCGGAAGATGGCAATACATTTACCGATAGATCAAGAAGAAATTATAAAGGAAATCTGAAGTCTTGGATATTGGTTTTTAATTATTTTCAGAAGTTAATCAGAATTTTAAAAAAAAGTTGTGTGGATGTATTAAGAGTTAGAAAAGGGACTAAAATAAGATTAGAAAGTTAATTAAATTCAAGTATCGATTCTTATATAGCTCTGTTGGTTATTTTCTAGGTGTTGGAGGTCCTTCATGTTTGGCTCATCGTGAAGGGAAGCAGATCGTTGAGTAGCTCATCATATTCAGGTGAATACTCTATAGACTTGTATAATATAGATACGTTAGTACTTTTCATAGTATAAATATGTGTTTTTTTAAATGATTTGGTGAAAATGAGTTGAAATTCTATCGATCGCAAGATTTGGAAATAAAAAGTTAAAAGAGGATGATCTTATAACATAAAGTGGGTTTTAGGATAAAAAGGGTTATTCTTATGGTTTGGTAAAAAAATGTTTTGAAGGATGAAAATGGTTTTAAGAGAGATGCTTTGAGAAATAAATGTTGTAAACAATGTTTTGGAATGAGAAGAATATGTGTTTAAGGATAAAGGAAAAAGAAAGGTTTTTGGAAGAGATATGAAAAGTTAAGGAATTGGTTTGATATTTGGAAACACTTTTGAAAGACTTAAAGAAAAATAATTATAAAGTATGGATTATGCTATCATAGCCTTGTAACCTTGGTCCTAGGCTTATAATGTAAGGTGATAGCCCTAGCCTTGGGCTTATAATGTAAGGTGATAGCCCTGGCCTTGGGCTCATAATGTAAGGTGTATATGTTCCCTACCACTGGGACGATATTATGAGTGGCCCTTGAATCATATACCATGTACCTATCGGGAATGTTGTACGAGCTTACAAATCTGTCATAACGTTGGTCAACGGAATTGAATGACCCTACTAGGGTAAAACAATCCTAAGGATCTACTAAGGACCCGAACGAAAGCGATGCCAAGATATCCAATACTAACTTACCTTGCTAACTTCACCAACTATTATTATCGTTAAGTATTAGATTCATAAGTAACTTTGGATATTTGAGGTATTTATGTCTTTTCTATCTTTCCGTTCCTTCACTTCACACTAGGCATAAATCCAAGAATACCATCATAAGTCCATTCTTGATTTATCCTTTATCCGTGTTACACATTACCAATCGTTCCATAATTTTGCACTAGGAATAAATCCAAGAATACCATCATAAGTCCATTCTTGATTTATCCTATCATTTGCCTTTTTATCATTTGTGAATCACATCATATTTGATGGGTCCGACATAGTGGCTTTTCAATACACTATCCTTTTCGTTCGTCGTTCCCTAACTTGTTGGGAGGGCTAAGAGACCCCCATTGTGTACAATGTCGTGGATGGAGCGACCATCCAGGGAATCCCATCATAAGTCCATTCCCGCATAAATATACTGTCGTTCCCCAATTCATTTGGGAGGGCCAAGATACCCTTTGATTCTACGTCGTTAAATGATTCTGTTTCATTTCCTAGCCAATGTTAGCCAAGTTTCATTGCATCGTTTCTTAGTTGTTGATCAACCCCTACCGTTGTTATCATGCCTAGCCAAGGCCATTAAACAACATTACTTTATTGAGTCCACATTTTCACATCAACTTATTCGATCACATTCCATTTTATTACATGTTTCCCAAGTGATAGATTCAAGGTTGGGACAAGTAGCCCTCGTGGGACATATCCTCTATATTTGACATTCATTGGGCATGTTGAACTACTTACTTAGTTCCTTCAATCACTAGATCAACCTTGGCCAATCCAAGAAGACAACCACCACGACAATTCAACCTCAATCAAATGTTTCAAGACCAACATTCTACCACAACGGGGCTAAGGAAGGCCCAAGTTTACCAAAACATGAAAGGAAGGGGACTTAAACACCCAATCCCATTGCAATTCCCACTTAGTGATTTCATCGAACACCCGGTGTCCCCTATGTTCTAAGGGACTTATAACGATCCTCAAAACTCAACGCACCCAATTTGCTCTACATAAAAGCCCAATGACAATACAAATGTCACGATACTCCCAAAACACGATTTAAGGTTCACAAAGACATTTCGTCGAACACTTGGCAGTCCTAAACTCCAATGACCACAAATCATCCCACAAGTCACCAAAAACACAAGTCGTCCCTCCCACATGAGTTTTGTCGAACAAGTGGTGTGTGGAATATCCTAGGGGATTCTATCAACCCAAGAACACCCTGTGCCAACACTAAACATTATCAATGGCATAGTCAAACCACCTAGACTAACTCTAGCTCAAGGTATGCAAAGTGTATCCAAAATCATAGAAATCAAATCCTATCTATACACACACACACACTTAATAGCAATTAGAGATTTTATCCACTGGAAAAGTAGCTGGAGCTCCAAGGTTGCCGGAAAACATCCTTAACACCACCATGATCCGAGGCCATCAATGTATAGATCGGGGAGCCCTTGTCGAGGTTTGTGAAAGAGAAACTCTCTAAATCTCCTTGGATATTCAAGAAATCAAGAGGGAGAGGGGAGACAAATGTGTTTCAAGAGAGGGGGAGGAGACATTTCGGAGGAGAGAGAGATAGGGGATGAAATTTGGGCTCCAAAATGCCCTCAACATGCATATAAACATATATATATGCCCTCCATGTGAAAAGACCACAATGCCGTTATGGGCATAAAAATCTTCCAAAATACCTCTATGCACCGGTGCAAGGCAAATCTGCACCAGTGCAAACTCGTTTAAAATTCGTACAGATGGTTTGTGCACCGGTGCAACTCTTCTCTGCACCGATGCGAACTTCCAAAAACTCCTGCATCGGTGCAAGCCCATTTTGAACCGATGCAAACTCCTCCTGTGATGATATTTTCATGCCAAATATTCCCGAAACTTCCCCGAAACACTCCGAACCAAACACGAACAATATAGGTGAACCAAGAAGGATTCCAAAACCTAATTCCAATCGTCAGTATAATCCAAGGAAATCCATATTAAAATCCATCAATTTATTTGAATTGTGAATTAAATTCCGAAAATATAGTTTGAAAATACGAGTCGTGACAAGATTTTTGACTAGTTTGTGGCTAATCATGCTCGTATTAATCCTTATTCACAATAAGAGGTTTGAATCATTTTGTTTTTCTTTGGATTCTTCGTTTAAATCCATGTTTAATTTGGGGACTTGAATTTCGAATCCATGTGTATGTATGGGGTGTCCATAGTGTGTAGATCTACGGAATCCTTGTAAGAAATTGTATGTATGTAGGGAATTGTGGATGTAGTTTGTGAATTTTTGCATGTGTGTTGTTTGGGATTCATAGATCTATGGAGTTGCATACATGTTTCTTATCTCTCGTGAACTCTAAGATCAATAAACTCTCAGGCAATTTGCATGCAAAGAAGCATGTTCCTTTTTAGAGGTTTTTAATCTGTTTATATAGGAGGTTGATCCCAGATCTTAGATCCTTTCAGATTACTAGTTTCTTACCAATAATCAGAGTTGGATCAGTACTTTTCGTCTCAATCCTATCAAAGTTTTGAATGGTATGTATTTCTATCTTTCACTTTTTTGGTTCAGACAGACTCATTGTCCTAATGGAATTAGAGCACTTCTTGTATTCTTAGGAACCTAGAGAATATCCTTCTGGAAAGAATAGCGGAAACACATGTATTATCCATCATTCCCAGGTTGACAAACATTGTACATGTCACCTGTCATACTACCATATTGAATAACACATTGACGCACCGCTAGGATATCATACCATACTAGACGGCCATAATATCAAGCTATGCAGAAGTGCTACTGACACTTATGGCTACTCATTGAACTGGACTAACAACGTGTCGCATTGGATTCTTACATCCTTGGAACTCATAATTATCCTTGACTTAGAAAAATATGGAATTACCCTACCATAATTTCCCTCAACTTTGGTTACTTTAGTCATACAGCCAGAATGGACAAAACTAATCAATCAGTCTAAATGACATCATTCCAATTACCAGTACAGTCCAATTGTCATTTTTTGATCATCTTCATTAAATGCACATTAAGTATTGATGGGATCAACACACCTTTTGAGGTAAACTCACATGATCCACATATGTCTCTAATGTTTTAAAGTGATCTAGACCCCATTTGCAGCTGCACCTTCCTCTTCACATCTCTTCGTATTCCAGAGCTCTTTAAAAACCCTAAATTTTTATATGTGTTCTTCTGCAATCCTCTTTGTTGGATCTTTCTTATATAATTATTGTTGAGTCTTTTTCATCTATATTCCTCCATCTTCTTAATCGATCTATCCTTTTTTAGTTCGCATTTTCTTCAACCATAAATTTCTTCATTTCTAAAATGGGATACTTCCACTCTATGTTCGATGCCCCTCAAAATCTCGAATAGTTTCGTCGCGATTAAAACAATATATACGATACTGCTATCCAATTTTCCTTTTTTGATTTAATAAGAGGGTTGGATGATAACGACTTCTACATTCCAGTAATCTAAGTCATGTAGACTGGAGTTCTGTTTCCCCTCCACTCCCTATTTAGAATCTTGTTAAATCACCTCAATCTGACACTAATGTAATTAGCCACGAACACGGTCAGGACATTGATGGGGGTGGTCGTGCTCAACTAAATAACTAGCTGTCAAATGAATATCTTGGAGATTATGTACCACTATACCGTCAATCATATGAAAACTGGTGTGTGGTACCTAAAGGTCCATCTAGATTGTTGCAAATTTGTTAAGTGGCTGTCAGACTCTACTAAAGAGGAGAATGATGATTTTATAATTATCACATGAAACTTGGAGTATGCCCTTGGAGCTAAATGAACATGGCATGTTCCCACCGGTGACGGATCTCCCGGTTAGTATTTTCACTGGTTTCATTTCTATTTCTTATTTCTAGTTGCTTAAGGCTTTATTTTTTGTCTTTCACTATAGATTTTCACATTAATCGGTCATCTAGACCTTAAAGCGGGGTCAATGTTTAAGTTATTGTGTTGCCCACCGATTTTCCTCCACATGGAGCAGGAGGTTATAGGGATGGCCAACACCTGGTGGTGTAGAAGATGCTAGGGCATGCCAGGAGAAATGGATCTCCAAGAGGAAATAATAAAAATGCTTGAAAATACTGACTACCTTCTTTCAAGCAATTGAGAAACTCGAACTAAAGTTACAATAGTTCGTGGGCCTTGAACAAGGACTTCCACAATTAATGAAATTATATGGAGAAGAAAACATAGGGAGGAGAAGACAGAATGGGGAAGAAATAGAAGAAAGACATTTGACAGATGAAGAAGAGGAAGAAGAAAGAGAGAAATCGACTAACTGCTAGAGTTAAGAAAAAAACTAAATTAATTCTACTGTAGTGAGCATTGCTGGTGCGTGGACATCTTTTGATGTTGCACCAGGGTCTTCCTTTATAGCTTTTGAAGCTTTATAACTTCTCAAATGTAACCGCCCATAAACACTGTACCCATGTATTCCACAAATTGCGTTTTATGTGGTAGTGCCCAAACGATTGCCCTGCTTAGCCGAAATGTAACCACACATGTTCTTTAATTAATATTTATTTCGGCTACAATTGGTTTTTGAATTGTAAACCACTTTCATACAATTTAGGTGATCACTTACCTTCTGAATAATTCGGCTATGATTATTAAATCCAAATTAAACATAATTTTCAATCCATTATTTGCCACATGGATTTGTTTAAAAATTGTGGTACAAACATTGCCCCCCATAAACTTTATTTTTTAATAGAAAATGGAGTTTATAAAGATAACAAGAATTTTTGAAGGATGAAAAATAGTGGTTAGAAGAGGATAAATAGAATTAAATTTTAGTTATCATTTAGTTATCATTTAGTTATCCACGTGGCATGATTAAAATGGACTTAAAAGTTTATCCTGGCAGACGCTCCCTTTCTATGCTCTCAATAAAAGGGTTTAAGAGAGATAAAAAGAGGGTTTCATATTTCAAACGACCTGCTCTCTCTTTCTCAACCTTTACCTTTTACCACCATAGCCACAGAGCTTGCGACGTTTCACCATGGCCACCTTGCGAGCACACGCTTCTGTTAAAGATGAAAACAATACGGGTACTATAATGAAGAAGTTGATCCTGGAGCACAAACCCGCCATTCGTGAGGAAATTCTCCTCCAGGTACCTGATCAAACTGGTCATTCTTCTTCCTTACCAAAATACGGGTTAGGGCCGTGTTTTACAGATGCTCTTCCAAATTTTCTGGATATACACCACATGACATACCTCTTCCCTTGGCCCGTCCTATATCAAACTGGGCCTCAGATTGGGAAAATTATTCGAAATCAAAACCATTTAAAGTGTGGGTCACTTCTTCTTCAGAGTATGACGAATTGTTGATTAGGATTGAAAAGGCGAAGAGAGATATCTGGAAGAAAGTTGGGATTTATCACGCTATACTCATGAGTTGTGACATGCCAAATCCTGACACTGCTCTCATCAGTGCGCTTGCCTTTTTCTGGTCTTCTAGCACGAATGCCTTTCATCTGCCTTGTGGGCCTATAACGCCTAGCCTTCAGAATGCTGCATTCATCACCGGATTGCGTCCCCATGGCGTTAAGGCTAATGATGCTTTAGAGCCTCCTAAGTTGAGTTTTGAATATCTCAAGAAAAAGGATATTACCTTTAACTATTTTCTGGAGCAGAATGCTATAACAGATGATAAAGTTAAAGTATCTAAGATAGAACACATAGCATTTTTAGTCTATTGATTGAACAATGTTGTTTTTTTAGCAGTCCTTTGAATATCACCCGATATTATACTGATTTGGCCAAAGCTCTTTCTGTTGGTCAGGAGATTGCTTTGGCCCCAATTTTCCTTGCCCACTTCTACCGCTGCATCAAAGAATTGATGGATCACAAAATCTCTGCTTGTACAGGCCCCCTGTGCTTACTGCAATTCTGGGCCTGATCATATTTTTCTGGCCTAGCCCCTAAGGAGCCATTAGAACAAAAACAGCAAAAGAAAGCAGGGAATACAGTCTTCTGTGGCATGTATTTGAAGTCCCTTGCTCCTTGGGAATATTCATTTGATGATTGCTTCAAATATTTCTACTATTTTGTAGAAGATTCTCGTTCAGATTTCTGGATACCATTTAACAGGAATTCTTCTTACCCTGATTGGCTTGAGACTCTCACAGAAGAGTTATCTTCAGAAGATCTAATTTAAAGAGAGGTATGGGCTAGTTTTCTTGACAATCAGGGATCTTCCTTATGGGATGGGCTCCAATGGCCCCACAACAAATTTGGGGTTGAGTATTACAATCCAACTCAGTGTGCTAGACAATTTGGGTTAGCCCAACTTATCCCTATTCCACCATATCAAACCATCAATTCTGACCTTAGCGAGAGGATGTTGCTTACTTTGGATGAGACGAAGAATCTCATGGATAAGACTGTTGCTCTCTATCCGCCGTTGTGCAAGCACAAAA
>NMUG010012850.1:0-10260 GCA_002855965.1 Monotropa hypopitys
TCTTCTATTGGCAAGTTGAGTCTCATTAATATTTTTGCCTCATCTTGAGGGGGAGTGTTGGAAATAGAATATTCTAGGAGGTTGTGGAAATAGAATATTCTAAGAGGTTGTAGGAGAATCTCATTTTTTTCATTTATGGGTCATGTTGACCAATTTATTTTTCTTTCCTTTTCTATTTTCTCATGATGTGTATATATTGGGTAGGTATGAATAATAAATCTCATCTTTTATCCAAATTCAATTCAAGGAATATGAGAGATCAAGTAAAGAGGGGGGGGGAGAGAGATTTTATGTTAAACTCTTCTAAACATTCAAGCATTATGCAGCAAACAGATCCACTGTTGGCCCTTGATTAATCCATAATACAGAAAATGATGTATAGCAATGTTTGCCATGTTCTACAAATTTTTATCTAGTTAAGGGAATTCTTTCCCTTCATGATGTTTTGATCTTGGAGCTGATGTCCTCTAGTTAATATTTCTTCCTTGGTTTTTTCATACAGTATAATGTTGTTGGATGTTATCAATGTCCAGCCCTTTCAGCTTCACCACTGACTCAACATGCCCCTTGAGCGTGTTAAGCTCCCGAAGCCTACAAGCACCAAAATGAAAACAAAATGCCAAATTTTACAATGCAGCTTTTGAGGAAACGATAACATTATAATCGAAATCCGTCTAGTTGAGGGTTTGGAGTTGAACCACAGGCTGATGGGTTTCTACTAAACTTTCCAACATGCAGCTCTTAACCAAAGGAGTTGTGATCATTGATGGTAGTAGTAGTAGTAGTAACCTTACCTTGCAACCTCAGCTCTCCTCTTAGCCTGTTCAGCGATTTCAGATAACTCTCTGTAGCTGCTTTTCTCGTTGAATATAGAGGCTTCGGGTGGTTGAAGTCCGTGCAAAGTCCTCTGAGCAAGTGCCCATTGAGCTTCCCTCTCCTCTTTGCCGTAATCTTTCTTTGTAGTGAAGGCAGTCTGTAGTAAAAAAGAAAGTAATTTGATGCCAGTGAGTGTTCAGAGGTGGAAAGTAAAAACTACAGAGAATGTGATCCTGGTTCATGAAACTATTCACCCAGTTGATAATTACCTTGTTTTCGAGCAAGTTAAGCCATGCCTTTCCACTTAAGATGTAACGAATGGCAAATTTCATCAAGTCAAGTGGGAAATAGAAAACAAGACTATAAAGCCAGATAACTCCAGCCCATCCCCAACCAACTCCTTTAATTCTCGCAAAAACCCAGTTTGCGTATACCGCTATCACGGTTGCCACCTGCAACTCAAAGATCAATTACACGTAATGCTAGGCCGTGTTTGGATCTTGGATTTAACTTACAGAGGGACTTGTAATTGGGAAAAGAAGAAGGTACAGTCTGAGATCCAAACACAGCCTTTTGATTTTCGATGTCAATTAATATCTAAACTAACAGAAACATAAATAATTTGCCTGTAAGTTTGACAGAACTTTGTAGATGATGCAAAAGTAGAGATTCTATTAGAAGGGAAAGGAAGATAATATCAAAAATAATGCTTACCAGCTGTGCAATCAAGAAAGCACTGACTAATAATAATCCGGGGCGCTCAACAAAAGACCAACTGCGGGATCGAGTGACAAAAATCAGAGCTTGGCTCACAATACTCACTTGTAGGTATAGAGCAGCCATCATTTCATCATTACTGTTCCTTATAGATCTTACACCAAAATTTTCCTACACCATTAGGAAATAGGAAAAAAAAAGTTCAAGAGAACTATCAAAAGATGGTCACATAGTGTATTGACAACAAACAAGACTGTTCCCTATTTCCTACCGAGAAGAAGTCGCTTTCCTTCATGACCCAAAAGAATACAACAGTCATCAAGGCCAAGTAACCTCCAAGCACAATACCGGTAGCAAAAATCTCTTTCAGTTTCCAGCTATCGGGTAATGGAGATGGCTTCACGCGATCCTTTGAGATTGTCATTATAGTTCCTTAAGGATGAAATAGTACATTGTGTCAATGCACGTAAAGTAAAAAACAAGGAAATATGAGGAATGATGTATTTAGAATTTAGAAAGCAAAACCTCACCGTCATTTAGAATGGCAATGATCAAAACCATGAAGGGGGAAAAGTCAAACTTCCATATCAAGGCGATAAACATGAAACCAAACTACAATATCGGCACAAAAGCCAACAGACAGGTTAGTGGGTATCCAAAAATACACAATCATCACTAGCACGCAGTTGGCATTGTTCACTTACCACAATACGGATTGTTATAGAGACCGCATAAATCTGCAAAAAATGACATTTTGGACAAGTTATGGATAGTCTGGTGTATATCTTAAACAATCTAGTTGGTAGAAGAATTTAACTGTGTAATTCTTCATCCTTTGGAAAATAGCTCTGCTTGTGAGCACAGCGCTGATGATAACACTGAGTCCCGGTTCAGTGAGCACAATGTCGGAAGCACCCCGAGCGGCATCAGTAGCATCAGCAACAGCAATTCCGATATCTGCCTTCTTCAAAGCAGGGGCATCATTCACACCATCTCCTGTCATTCCACATATATGCTTCCTCTCCTGCAACTTCTTCACAATTTCGTATTTGTGCTCTATTACAACAAACATAAGGAAATTGAATGTTAGAATAACCATATTTTTTTTTTGGAATGGTAAAAAAAGATGTCAGATTTGGTCTTCAGAAATCAGAAACAAAAGCACCACCTGGGAATACACCGGCAAACCCGTCTGCCTTCTCAATCAACTCTTCAACCGGAAGGGCAGCAATGGATGCATCTTTGTCTTGACCAAGTAAAGAAGCAGATGGATACATGTTTGTTCCCATTCCAAGTCTTCGGCCGGTCTCCTTAGCAATAGCAAGCTGATCACCTACTCATTGAACAGAAGTTAAGTGAGAAGTAAACAAAAAGATGAGTTACTGAACAGGGCATGATGAATAGCAAAGAATTTGGACAAGTTAATGATATGATTACCAGTAATCATCTTGACATTTACACCTAAGTTTAGAGCCCTGCGGATAGTCTCTGCGCTATCATGTCTGGGAGGGTCGAAGAGGGGCAACAATCCGACAAATTTCCATGGGGCACCTGGACTTTCTTTAGTCTTCTCTGGCACTTGCTACAGATATGACAGGAGGCAACAGTTGGAGGGTGTATGTTATAAACTGAAAGAACATAACTAACAAACACAGATACTAGACCGGACACATTTTCCAACAGGAAGGGAGCACCGAAATCTATAATAGTGCAAACCTGACTTGCAACAGCCAATGATCGGAGGCCCCGTTCAGCAAACTTATCAATGATGGCATGGACCTTCTTCTTAACATCTTCCTTGGCATTGCAAAGGGTTAAGATCTGTTTCCAGATAAGTAAAGCACAGATGGATTTAAGTAAATAAGCTTTGATATTGACTCGTGAGGAGAACAACCAAAAGAAAAGGGTAACAAGGTACCTGTTCAGGGGCACCTTTGCTAGCTCGATGCCAATTTCCCTGAGCATCAATGTAGGTCAAAGCAGTCCTCTTGTCCACAGGATTGAATGGGAAGAAATGCACCTCTTCAATACCAGCCCTTGCCTACAAATACATTTACGTAGACGACATTTAAGTCCTTTCTTTTCCTGTTCCCCCATTACCAAACAAACTTCATACTCAACAAAAGTGAAGAAAAAGAGTTATACCTCCTTGGGATCAGCAAGCATACCAACAATGGCAGCGTCAATAGCATCCTGGTTCTCGGTCCGAGAAGCCCTTGCAGCAAGAAGAAGAACTTGCCCTTTATCCACACCCTTGGCAAATACCTCAATCAAGTTCTTGTCAACACTCAGTTTGTTGAGGGTTAGTGTCCCGGTCTTATCACTGCAGAGCACATCCATGCCGGCCATCTCCTCGATTGCAGTCATTCTCTTGGTAATTGCACCCTGCTGGGACAGCCGGTGGGACCCAATAGCCATTGTGACAGACAAAACGGTGGGCATAGCGATTGGAATACCTCCAATCAACAGAACCAGGAGGTTGTCAATTCCGTCCCTGTACTTTCTGTGCTGAATTGGGTACATTACAACAATCTCGACTAGCATCCCAATAGCAATGGAACAAATGCAAAAGTTCCCAATTGCCGTAAGAACCTTTTGGAAGTGCCCAACTTGGTTGGTACTGTCAACAAGATGTGCAGCTTTTCCAAAAAAGGTATGAACACCGGTAGCAATCACAACCGTTTCAATCTCACCTTGTTTGCAAGTTGAACCAGAGAAGACTTCTTCATATGGGTTTTTGGTCACTGGAAGTGATTCTCCGGTAAGGGCTGACTGATCAACCTTTAATGCATCACCCTCAAGAAGACGAGCATCAGCAGGGATGATGTCTCCCAATTTGATACTGATAATATCTCCTGGAACCAGAATAGCAGCGTCCTGCTCACTCCATCGCCCATCTCTAAGCACCTACACAAGACATGAGGACAAGATACAACAAGAAGTTTTATCAAAATTCCAAATACTGCTTCACCAATATTTCTCATTATTGAGGTCAAGTTACAAAAAAACAGTTACTGATAAAATCTTTAACCTTAGTTTTGGGTGCAAGACCGGCCATAAGAGCGGCAGCAGCATTGCCAGCATTGTTTTCTTCAATGAAACTAATGGTGGAGTTTATTACCAGCAAGCAAATAATTCCCACAAAGTCCTGCCAATCCGGGGGGTTTCCGTCACCATTGGCCAGGGCAATTGCCATAACTGCTGCAGCTTCCATGACCCATGAGAGTGGATTCCACATGAATCCAAGAAACTTGAGTATTTTGCTTTCCTGTTTGTTAGGACATACAACAATATTTAGCATTTTGAAGGTGGGCGACAATGTTTAAATGCTAAAAGCCATTTATTAAACAAAAAATGACCTTTTTCTCTTCCAATTTGTTTGGTCCAAAGATCTGAAGCCTGTGGGCTCCTTCCTCTGAACTTAAACCTTCTCTGGTACATTTCAGCTGCTCAAACACTTCCTCAATTGGAACTTTCTCCTGAAGAATATAGAAATGATTAAAAGCAAAGGGATTACTATTCTTGTAATTGTAGACCAGCCTCTTCAAATTCGTAAATAGATAAAGCCACAAAAGTGCCTTAAAACTCTTGGTTGTTCAATCGCCATGGAGAGGTTATTATACTCCCTCCATCCCAAATTGTTGGTCCTTTTTAGGAAATCCAACTTATTAAGAGGTGTAAAAAGCCTGTATTGTTTTTTCATGTTTTGTCCCTAGGTTCAGTCTATAATAATGAGATCGATTTTGGGGGGCTATTTTTTATATAAAACTCAAAACACGTGTAACATGGATCTTGGTTGATAGATATCAATTAGTTCTATTATATAAAGTTTTCAAAATTATAAAAACTGTTGTAAGATAAAAGATAATTGACAAATCGATTGAGATGGAAAAAGTAATTCTTAAGGGTAAAACTGGAAAGTAACTTTGTTTCGACAGATATTTTTAGAAATGACATATATTTTGGAACATCCCAAAATAAAAATAGGTACCAACAATTTGGGACGGAGGGAGTACTATTTTTTAGTCAACTTACTCTCTCTTGATTGATTCGTAACCAAAATTATCAACATCCAATTCCTTGGCTATAAAAAAATTTGGGTTCTGTATACTCTGCCATCGTAATACTTGCATGTGTTTTGACGCTAATCAAATGAGTGATGTTGGGTGTGAAGTACAACTTTTGTCCAAAGATGAAGTTTGAAAGAAAATGGTAAATTTTTTTTCTTAAGTGTAAAACCGGGCAGACATCTTCGCTCTTGGAGCGCTCGCGGGGCGCGTGATAGCCCCCCGCGCGCGCACGAGCGCCGGCGCGCATAATGCTTATTTCAACAGTATTTAGGGCTTGGTCTATATATATTCTCCTAATATCTATTACGATTGTCTTTTGTGACAGTGGGGACTAGAGTTTTGTACTTGGGGTTTGGTGAACGATTGTGATCTTCTCCCATTTTCAATACAATTTGTTTATTGATGTGGGTCGTGACTCGTGCATGTACTTCATCACACTGATAGTGGGAACCACGTAAATTTTTGTGTTCTTGATTGTTTTTTCTTTGCTTTATTGTTCTTCGTGAGTTGTATGTGTTGGTTTTGGGCATTTTCCGCAACAAACGGTATCAGAGCTCCGGGTTAGGAGATCGTGATTGCATAATGGCCGAAGACAGGAAAGTCAAGATCGAGAAGTTCAGTGGTTCAAACTTCGCATTTTGGAGGATGAAAATCGAGAATATTCTATATCAGAAGGATCTGTACTTGTCCATTGAAAGCATCAAGCCATAAGTGATGACATTGGTGGATTGGGATATCCTCGATCGCAAAGATTTTGGGACCGTGCGACTTAGCCTCGCATCGTCGGTTGCATCGAATATTGCCAAGGATAAAACTACATTAGGTTTATTCTCTACTTTAAAAAAGATGTATGTGCAACCCTCTTCAGTCAATAAAGTCTATTTGTTGAAGAAGTTGTTTCAACTAAAGATGCTTGAGAATGTGGTTGTTGCTAAACATATCAATGAATTTCATACGATCGCAAATCAGTTATAATCTATGGGTATTAATTTCGATGATGAGGTTAGGGCTCTTGTTCTATTATCCAGTTTTCCCAATAGGTGGAACGGACTAGTCGTGGAAGTTAGTAACTCTTCCAAATATGCAAAGATAAAATTGGAGGATGTTGCGGGTTTGATTTTAGGGGAAGAAACTCAGAGGATGACTTCAACATCTGGTTCAACGTACAGTACTGAGGAAAGGAGTAGGACCCTGAATAGTGGAAATAACCAGAATATAGGGAGATCAAATTCCACGCCCCGTTGTTGTGAAGCCACGACTCGGGAATTGAATTTAAAATTTAATTCATTTTGTGAAAATATAATTTTGAGAATTGGGGGGGGATTTTTTTGAAATTTTTATGTAATTTATTTTGGCATAGAATGATTAATTAAAGGTGAAAAGGAAGAATTTTATTTAAATCAGGGTCAAAATGATAAAATAATAAGTTTTAGGCCTAATTGTAATATTCTGGAAGCTGACATCCATAATAGTAAGTGATCCATTAAGATAACGGTGCTGACAAGACTATATCTTGAGTACTGTAGGAATGGCAAGCAACAACAACCTCAACAGCAGCAATGACGAAGGATATACCAGCGATGATTCCTATGGCCGACATGAAACAAGACCTTGGGGAGTAACGCCTCTAGATGAAAAGGCCTACACCGATGAAGTAAGCTCCACTGCAAGAGCTATGGTTGCCGATGTGATAATGAAGATTGTGAGAAAACACAAGGGCAAGACGGAACAACAAATCTGAGCCCTGATCAACTATCGCTTGGAGACTAGGCAAAGTGCTTCCCGTGTGGCAAGGATGGCAAGGAACGCAATGCATAAATTGGACTTCGAGGAGCTAGAAGAGGTGATCAGGAAGTACGCAAATGGTGAAGGGACATCAGAAGACCACAAATCCGATAGTGAAGAGGAGGAGGCACCTTAGGATTTAGGTTCTTTTACTGTCTTTTCCCGCTTTGCATGTGGACACTTGGGCACACACACACACCTTGTGCATGCTTGATAGTAGTTAGAGGTTTTCCTACTGAGCGCGTGGAATGCTCAGACCCTCTTCCCTTTCCCCTCCCCATTTTATGTTGCAGGTTTAGAAGGACTTAGCCGATTGGAGCCCTGGAGTAGCTGCTGGACTTCCTTTGGAGGTTGTCTTCCCTTCGCACTTTTAGTTCTGTGTATCTCTGTAGATATTGTTCTACCTATTGTTATTCCGCTTCACTTTTGTACTCTTCTGTATCATTGTGTCATTTTAGCGGATTCTTTTACTTATTGGATAACTCGTGGACTTGATAATATGGGTAGTGAGTTTTCTCCTATCCTTATTATCCATTTTATACTTATTTCAAAAAAATGGTTTAAAATTTTCGGAGTGTTACAGGAACACCCGAGAACTTGTATTTCGATATACACTTAATGTGTATATCGAAATACAAATGAAGGGGGAAGAACCAGAGCCCACTTATATCGAAATGCAAAAAGGAAATGGGCAGTGCCCTATATCGAAATGTCAATCCTCAAGAGAAATGGGCATAAGGCCTACCCCATATCGAAATAGGGGTCAGGAGGAATATAAATAAATAAATTTTATAAATTTAGGAAAAATCCTCAATTAATTCCCAAAAAATCCAATTAATTCCAAAATAATTTATATAATCCCCCAAATAATATTTTTGAAATCCAGAATAATTATTTTAAAATTTCTAGAGTGTGACAAACCACCCTCCTTACAAATATTTCATCTATGAAATAGAAGAAGAAGACAATGGTTGAAACAACGGCCATTACCAAACACTAGCTTCCTTACAAAAGATCGATAGAGGAGAAAACGAGATTCTTGACATGCCAACAAAATAATAACCCCACACTCCACAATAGGGAGATATAGAATGCATAAATATGCTTCACAACACACAATAAATACACAATACCACACACACATCCTGTTGTGATAACCGTATGACATCGGTGAGTTGTTTTGAGATGCCCCGGTCGGTAGCTCTTCTCAAATCAATTCGCGCACGTCAGACATATATCACGTATTCAAGAAAAATACTCACACACCAAAATATATATGTGCTAGCCCGAACAACATGACATAGCATCATACTCACACCAAATCTAAACATCAATATGCATTCGCACACAATTTCCCTGTGATTTACTGATGATGTTGCTTCTTGGGTCCATGATCTCCTTACCGATAGCCGATGAACCAGTCGACATATGAGCATGAAACGAGTGATATCATATGGAAATCAAAATTTCCAATTTTGCTAGGATTTGACAATAGTTGAGGATGCATCATTGGTGCTAAGGACACAACTATAAACGATGATCTATGGGAAGAAAAGGGAAAGACTTCCCACCATGGCCGCATCGACTGAATCCAACACCAACCAAGGAAAGACAAAACAACCCGACATAAAATTCGGGACCAAATAATACAAACCAAAGGGTCCACCATGACCCATAATATCACCCAATTAAAATATGGTAGGAAAGGCTATAAGAATTAAAATTTCTTACTTCAAAGAGATCCACAGAAAATATGATTTACAAGAGTGAATTCATAACCCACGATCTAGCTAGGATGAAGTAAAAACAAACGAACAACCTCATAAGAAGGAATGATCCTAGATAAGGGATAATCACAGGAACAGCGCAAGGGAATTACCACAATATGCTACAATACTTGAATGACATTCAACAACGAAAAACAAATTTCGAATAGAGTTCAACAAAAAGGATAAGAACTTCAAGTTCAACGAGAACATAAACCATTACACATGGGTGTCAAAGAGTGACTACCATCGCCAATTCTTCTCCAGGTGACTGCACTAGTTAGGACAATTTCTTGTCATGTGACCAACTTCTCCACACGAGAAACAAGACTTTGTTGATGGGAGCTGCATGGTGCATTGGGCACGGAAATGGCCCGATTGAACGCACTTGTGGCACATGATATGAGATTTTAAGACAACTCCCGGCTTACGGGATGAAGAAGAAGAATTCACACCCTGACGCTTGCTCGAAGATTCGGCTTGATTTTGACTTCGCTTCTTGCCAAGATTTACAGAAGCAGATGAACTCCTACTAGCAATAGGATGAGGTGGCTCCTGCATAAGCACCAACCTTGCTTCATCAAGACAAGATTCAATAGCCCTAGCACTCTCCAACAATGTGGCAAAATTCTGAGTCCGCTGACCCACAACAAACTGTCGGATTGAACGACGCAAACCTCGCTCAAATCTCCTGCACTTGCGATCCTCCGAACCAACCATCTCGAGTGCAAAATGTGTCAAAGATTGAAATTTTAAAGCATGCTGAGAGACAGTCATGTCGTCCTGAGTTAGGCACTCAAACTGCGACCTTAACTTCTCACGATAGGAATCGGGAAAATACTGGTCATCAAAAATAGTCTCGAACTGTTCCCAAGTCATACCCTCTAAAGAGGAGGCACCCAAAAATCGGCCATTTTGCATCACTGCATTCTACCATTCATTGGTTTCTCCAACAAGTTGGTAGGTTGCAAATGACACTCTGGTAGAATTCTCGACGATGCCCAAGGTATCAAGGATCTTGCGATTCCCGATAAGTCAATGGTTGGACTCCACAAGGTCACCTTCTCCATTGAACTGGGGAGAGTTCATGCGAAGAAAATCCTTCA
>NMUG010012851.1:0-10258 GCA_002855965.1 Monotropa hypopitys
AGAAGTTTTGGAAGAGGAGGAATTACAGGTAGTTGTTTGGAAAGAGTCGTAACAGGTGGAATAGCAGGAGGTAAATTGATTGACTTTTTTATCACTTTTTTGTATGCAATATTGCATACATCAAAGTCCTTGGGATTCATCTGGACAGATTCAAAATCTGGACTATATCCAGAAGATTAAGGAGAAAAACTTGAATTTTCCCCGATAATCTCTAAAGAAGGAGAATGTTCGAGATTATCAACAAAAATTTGCTCAAAAGAATCTTGAGGTTCAGGTTCAGGAGAATAGTGGTTTGGTCTATCTCCTCATCAATAGGATCAACTAAAGGCTGGTTAGTTCGGGAAGTGGATGGTCCAGGTTGGGAAGATGGTCCTGCTATAGATGATAAGAGAGGAATAGGAATACCTGTAGGAATAGGGTGTTGAGCAATGGAAATTTGTCTATGTTTATATCTCCTATACCAAGGAGTGTAACTGAGCAAGTTGTGACACTGTATATCTTGGCGACGCTGAACAATCCTTAGATCTGCAAGATTTATTCCGTAGTGATTATGTGTACCGCGCGGATTGACATTGTCATCTGCATAAAAAAAAATTTAGGTTAGTAAAATAAAGATACTTATATATAGTAAATAGAGGATAATTTGAATACTAACAGGGTCTGCCAGATCTGTCTGGAAGGTATATGACAGGATTTTCATCGGCAGGGTGCTCCCAGTTCCCCGTAACGATAAGATAGTCCTCGTCAGCACCCTTAGACGAATCTGGCATCATGTCTACAAGAGTCATGCGATTGGGACGAGCTTTGACATAATAAGTAAGGTCCTTAGTATGACAGAGGGTATAATGATGCATAATATCATTATACCCTAGGTTGGTTCCACAAAGACGATTGAGCTCAACGACGCTCATTATCATACGAACAACATTGGGAGAAACTTGAATTGGAAGAAGATTCCAACGGCGCATGACAGTTCGAAACAGACGATGAAGGGGAAATTTAATTCCCCCTTCGATTATCTGAATCAAAGGAATGAAAATAGTGTTTCTATCGTGTTTTTCACGTCTATCGTGGTCAGTAGGAGCTAATTCAGTGGCAACATCATCTGGGATGTGGTACATCTGGCGAAATTGCTCCATTCTTTCTGGAGTATCACACCAATGCCTAAAACCCCCCATGAAAGAAGTTAAAGAAAACGAATTTGAAAACCCTAGAACTTACAGAAAGAAAGGGAAAGAAGACGAAGAAGATGTGTAGCAGAGAAGATAAACATAAAAAACGATCGAAACTAAAGCTTTATAGAGATATGGTTTTTATTATAAAAATCAAAAGAAAATTTTGAATATAACGAGGAATTTTTAAGGCGGCAATAATTAGTGGTAATTAATGCGCCTGACACGACATCTCGAAAAACGTGAAATTAAACCGTCATTTACTTTAAATATTTAAGTATACATATATATAAAAATAACAGCTTTCCCTAGTCTTTTGTACTAATAAAACCTGGACAAAGCTGGGGGGCTTTTGTGGTAGGTAAAAATAAATATAAGGGTAAAGAAGTAAAATTACAAGTACTAAAATAATTAGAAAAACATTCTTTTATGATTCAAATATTAATTCCCGAGCAGAATTAATATTTTCCGAAAAAACTTAAGATTTCTCGAACAGAAATTATCCCAGCGCAGAAAAGAACGTGATGAACAGTGTTTTTTTTGACAACAGAGAACCCCGAACTGAATTTGAGCTAGGGACAAGGTTGTTTATTTCGGGAAATTAGTCGAAAATGACGATCTAAGCTTGTGCCATCTAATGGAGAAGTCAAAAATAAGAAAGAAGATATTTAGAATGATCAGAATTATTAAATGGCGGAACATTGCAGAGTAGTATCCCGAGCAGAATTGGAGCTCGAAAATATAATATTAATTTCGGGAGAACATTCAAAAATCTGTGTTTAATTATCTTATAGATATCTGAAGATAAGAAAAGAGAAATAAAAGGGTTGATCATGACAAGCTAGATTATGGAATGATTTGGATGAAAAGTCCTAATCATTGAGCAAAATCTCAGAAAATGATGATTCGCAATTAATATAAAGGAATATAATGTATAAAATGCCAAAAGTAAGATTTAGTGGAGCCAATAATCTAGTTAGAAGTGGAAACATAAGGACCCCACTAGCCGTTTGGTATATTTTAAGAAATATATAAAACAAAAAGAGAAAGAATATACATTCAGACCCCACCATTCAAAAACTTAGTTTATGGAAGGCGGGACCCAGACAATAATGAAAGAAAGCAGTATAAATACAAAGGCAGATGACATTTACAAGGTACGCAAACTCTTGTTACTAATTTTCTCTTTGAATTTCAGTCTTCCTTCAAGTTATATTTCTCTCAAATATTAACTTGATCGTGGGAGTACCCCCTGAGAAGAAGGGAGGGGGTCCCTTAGTCTTATTTTGTTTTGCAGCAAAAAGTCTTGAGGATTAACAATTGCGAAAAAGTCAACATCAGCATTTTCTTGACATTTGAGGATAGTTTCAAGGGTGATCACAAAATTCCCACCCACAATTGGCGCCGTCTGTGGGAAAATCTTTTTTAAAAGATTTAAAGATTTCCATTTTTCGGTCCAAAAATATTAAGACGAGCACTAGAAACGCTAGTAAAAGAAAGAAATACGGCAGAAGCGAAAGGAAAGGGATTGGCAATTGCCACACCTAGTGGCACCAAAAGGCCAAGGCAGATTCTTCAGGAGGATAGTCCTCCGTCGAAGAGTCATAGTTCAAATGGTGAAGGATCTGAGTTTTCTTCTTCAGAAACTAATAGTCTTGCCACCAGAAGGGAGGCAAACTTAGAAAGAATCGTTGAAAGTCGAGATCAAATAATTGAAAGACTGGAAAGGAAGATCCAGGAGCTTAAAAGGGGAGGTGAAGTTCCAAATCCTCAGCAAGTAGAAGATGTTATTCCACAGCGGTCTCGTTCAAGATCCAGAAGCCACCGTGATTAACAAAACAGACCTAGGAATCAGAATGTACCTATGGCTGTTCTTGTTGATCAAAATAGTCATACTCATGAAAGGAGCCGAGCATCCAATCAAGAGGATAGGACAAGAAGATCCAGTTGTGAGCGAAGGAACAGAATGCCAGTAATTCCAGCACGGGATAGGAGGAACTATGAAGAAGAAAGGAAGCCAAGGAATGAAATGAGGAGGCAAAACTTACAACCTCCTAATATGAACGAAATCCGAGACCTGATAGATCATCGTATGGGAGGAAGAAGAACAACACAAGAAAACGCCAGGAGGGCATTGCGGCAGATGGCCTCAACACCTTTGTGCGTTGAGATAGAGGAATATCTTTTGCCTAGGAATTTTGTCCAGCCAAAATTCCAAATGTACAATGGGACTTCAGACCCCATGGCACATTTAAAGGCATATCTCCAATCCATGATAATGCACTCCGGAGATGAAGATTTATACTGCAAGATGTTTGCATCCAATTTAGGAGAAATTGCTCTAAACTGGTATCATACTCTCGCTCCCCATTCTGTAATGGGATGGGAAGATCTTGTCGAGCAGTTTGTGGCAAGATTCCTCACTTACTGAAAACCCCCGAAGGAGTTTGATTCCCTGATGTCGCTGAGAAAGAGGTCGGATGAATCAATCCGAGAATATGCTGGAAGATACATGGGAGTTTATAATGAGATAGAAGACTGCAGTGAGAAATATGCAGTTGCAACCTTTAAATTGGGTTTGTCTGTTCGGGAAAAATTACGGGAATCTCTTACAATGAATCCAGTAGAGACCATGGTCGAATTAATGGATAGAGTGGAGCAACATGCAAAGGTGGAGGATGAAATAGCTCGGGAAAATGAAAGAACTGACCATAAAACCCATAAAACCAACACTGTTAGCCAGAAAAAGCCAAAAGATAAGAAGAAGCAAGAATCGCAGCCTGCAATTCCTGAAAAGAAAGAAGAATCCACTGAAGTGCTGTATGCGGCACGAAGAGTCCCAAGGCCAGGTCCACATTCTTGTAAAGCTATTCATACTATTTTTAATACTCCTATTTTTCGTATTATCTGGCCAATGAAGGATGAACCATTCTGGCGGTGGCCCAAGAAGCAAGGAGGAAACCAAGCTGAGCTGGAAGCAACTGGAAAGAAGTGCAGCTTTCACAGGGAATTTGGCCACATGATAGAAGACTGTAATACCTACAAAAAGTTTTTGGAAGATCTAGTCGCTGCAGGACATCTAAAGCAATATCTTGCAGGACCAGAAGATGCTGCACGAGAAGAGAATCAAAGAGCAGCTAGTCCCGAGCACAGATTTTTAGCTCCTCTTGGTACTATTCATGTGATCCATGGCATGGTAGAACCAACATCGGACAATGATGCTCGCGCTCAAAGAAGAAGGGAAGGACATTCACATCATGTTTTACATCTTGGCCAAAAACGATCAAGGGAGGATGGACCAGAACAAATTTCTTTTTCAGAAGAAGATCTTGATGGAGTGCAGATGCCACACAATGACGCGCTGATCATTACTCTGGAGATTTCCATATTTGACATAGAGAGGATCTTAGTTGATCAGGGAAGTTCTACGGAAATTCTTTACTATGATGCTTTTAAGAAAATGGGATTAACAGAGGCAAACCTGCAAGAAGCCAAGATTCCTTTAATTGGCTTCAGTGCAGAGCCAGTTTGGCCTCTTGGACTGGTGGTTCTACCAGTCCGTGCTGGAAGGGTTACATTGAACACCGAATTCTTGGTGGTAGATGTCCCTTCGGCGTACATGGATGCATAGGATGGGAGCAATCCCTTCAACCTATCATCAGGTTCTCAAATTCCTTGGACCAAAAGGAATTGAATGCATTAGGGGGAATCAAGCTATCTCTAAAAGTTGTTTTGTAGCTTCCTTGAAAACAAAACAGCGAATTGAGCAGGTGAAATCTATTGAAGTGGCAGATCAACCAACACTGGAGGATGTGAGAAAAAATCCAGAAGAAAGAGTAGTGGAAAATTTGAAGAAAGTTGCATCCCATCCAACTAACGAAGAGCGTTATTTTATGGTTAGAGAAGAGATGGAGAAGGAAGATGAGCAATATCTGGTCCAATTTCTAGAAAATAACATTGATATTTTTGCTTGGACACCGCAGGAAATGCCAGGAATTGATCCCGAGGTGATTTGCCATCACTTGAATGTAAATCCAAGTTTTAAACCTATCATGCAAAAAAGAAGAAGGTCAGCCGCACAGCATACAGATGCAGTTATTGAAGAAGTGGACAATTTGCTAAATGCTGGAGCAATTCGGGAAGTGTATTATCCAGAGTGGTTGGCCAACACAGTGGTGGTCAGAAAGAAGAATGGCAAATGGAGAGTTTGTGTCGATTTTACACATCTGAACAAAGCTTGCCCTAAAGACAGCTTCCCATTCACAAAAAACGATCAGTTGGTGGATGCAACATCAGGATTTCAGAGAATGAGCTTCTTGGATGCTTATAGAGGGTATCATCAAATTGCAATGTTTGAACCTGAACAGGAAAAGACCTCTTTCATCACTCCCAGGGGTCTATATTGTTATAAAGTGATGCCTTTGGATTGCGAAATGCTGGGGCAACCTACCAAAGGTTGGCCACCATGATGTTCAAAGAAATGATTGGTAAGAATCTGGAGGTTTATATTGATGATATGGTGATCAAATCAAAGAAAGCAGAAGATCATTTGGCAGACTTACAGCAAACTTTTGAGGTACTCAGAAAATTTAAGTTGAAACTTAAAGCTTCAAAATGTGCTTTTGGTGTTAGTTCAGGAAAATTTCTAGGGCATTTGGTCACTAGAAGAGGAATAGAAGCAAACCCAGATCAGATTTCAGCTCTTCAAAATCTCCAAAGTCCTAAAAAGACTAAAGAGGTTCAGAAGCTCACTGGAATGGTAGCCGCGCTGAATCGGTTCATCAGGAGGTCCTCTAACAGATGCAGACTCTTTTTCCAACTACTAAAGAAGCAAGCAACTTATACATGGACAGAAGAATGTGAAAACGCTTTCCAGGAGTTGAAAAGATATCTTGTCAGCCCACCCTTAATTGTTACTCCTGAACCAGAAGAAGTGTTAAAGTTATACCTTGCAGTATCAGAGCATGCAGTCAGTGCTGTTCTAGTCAAACAAGAGAATGCCGAGAAGAAAGCCATTTACTATGTCAGCAAAACACTTCTCGATGCAGAAACAAGATATTTACCATTGGAAAACCTGATCTTGGCCCTGATAGTAGCTTCGAGGAAATTGAAGCATTACTTCCTAGCTCATATCATCCAGGTGCCAACCACTCATCCCTTAAAAACTGTACTCAAAAAGCAGATTTTTCGGGAAGAGTGGCAGCTTGGTCCGTTGAGCTCGGGGAGTTTGATGTAAGGTTTATTCCGCGCACGGCGATCAAAGGACAGGTTCTAGCAGATTTTGTTGCAGAATTCAGTCCTGGAGGCAGTGCCGCAGAACAAATGACAGAGAAAGATCAAAGGCCAGTGGAAGAAATCAGACAAGAAGCAGAACAATCAGAGCCCAATATTGCAGATTTACCAGAAGACTTATCAAAACAATGGAAGCTTTTTGTAGATGGTTCTTCTTGTAACAAAGGAGCAGGAATTGGTGTTGTATTATTTTCACCGGATGGATTGGCCTTAGAACAGTCAATCCATTTGGCTTTTAATGCAACTAATAATATTGCTGAGTATGAAGCTTTGCTTGCAGGACTAAATACTGCACGGCAATGTCAAGCTGATGATTTGTTGATTCACTGTGATAGTCAGTTAGTTGTTAACCAACTGTCTGGTGAATATGCAACTAAGAATGACCGAATGGCTTCTTATGCTGAAAAAGTAAAAGAAGCCTTAGGCCATTTTTCTAAAACAAAGATGGTGCAAATCACTTCAAAACAAAATAGCCATGCAGATGCTTTAGCATGCCTAGCATCATCAGTACCAGTGGATCTTCGCCGCACAATCAGAATTGAGTCATTGCCTCAGCCGAGCATTGAAAAGCCTCAAGTTGAAGAAAGTATGGATCTTGATCTTGGATCAAGTTGGATGGATCCAATTATGGCTTATATTAAAAATGGAACGCTGCCAGAAGACAAGAAAGAGGCACACAGACTGAGACTTAAGTCAACCAGATTTTGGCTTTCTCCCAGCCAAGATTTATATCGAAAGTCCTTCACGGGACCATACTTAAGGTGTATTCATCCAACTCTTGTGCAGAAATTTCTTTATGAGATCCATGAGGGAGTGTGCGGCAGCCATGTTGGAGGTCGTTCACTTGCTCATAGAGCAATTTCTGAAGGATTTTGGTGGCCTTATATGCAAGAAGATGCACAGATGTATGTTCAAAATTGTGATAAATGTCAAAGATTTTCTCCTATTATTCATACGCCTGCTGTTGATTTGGCACCATTAACTAGCCCTTGGCCATTTGCTCAATGGGGGCTAGACATTGTGGGACCAATGCCAACTGCAAAGCATATGAAGAAGTATCTTCTAGTTGGAACGGATTACTTCACAAAGTGGATAGAAGCAGAGCCATTGGCAAAGATTACAGAAAAGAATGTGGAGCAGTTTGTTTGGAGGAATATTATTACAAGGTTTGGAATACCTTATGCATTAGTTTCTGATAATGGAACCCAATTTCAAGAAAAGTTCAAAGCATTCTGTGCGGGTTACAAAATCAGAAACTTTTATGCATCAGTAGGATATCCCCATAGCAACGGGCAGGCAGAGGCTTTTAACAAGACTATTTTGGATGGAATTAAGAAAAGATTGGACAAGGCAAAAGGCAGATGGGTTGATGAGCTTCCCATTGTTTTATGGGCTTATTGTACAACACCTCGAAGGTCTACTGGTGAAACCCTATTCTCATTAGCTTATGGGGTGGATGCAGTTATTCCTCTTGAGATGGGAATCCCCACCATCAGAACAGAGATGATAGAGCAAGGAGGCAATGAATCAGCAATGGTAGTACAACTGGATTTGATTGAAGAAAAAAGAGAGAGAGCCTATGTGAAGTTAGCAGCTTATCAATCTCAACTCTCTCGGTACTACAATAAGAAAGTACATCCCAGAGAATTTCAGATTGGTGATTTAGTCTTAAGAAAAGTGCTCGGCAATATGAAAGATCCAACAGAAGGAAAGCTTGGGCCTAACTGGGAAGTGCCCTATAAAATAATTGAAAAGGCAGGGCAAGGATCATACAGACTGGTTGATTTAGAAGGAAAAGTTATTCCAAGAACTTGGAATACTCTAAATTTACGAAAATATTACCAGTAGCTGTATTGATGTTTTATTAGAATGAAATTCATTTGTTCTTATTTGTATTGTTACAGATATTGCATGTAATGAAAGTCTTGACGAGCTTTAATTTCATGCAAGGGGGCATATGATAGAGAAAGAGATAAAAATCGAAAAGCATCAAGAAAGACAAGACAGAAGATTTGACGAAAAGCATCAAGAAAGACAAGACAGAAGATTTGGGGCTATTTTTTTTGTGACACTTACCTTAGGGTTTGTGACAAAAATTATCTTCCCGAGCATATAAATATTTGGATGAGAAATCCAATATTTTTACTAAAAACAGAAAGAACAAACTTGGGGCTACTTTTTTGTGACACATACCTTCAGGCTTGTGACAAAATTGTCTTCCCGAGCTGAATACATATGGATGAGAAGTCCAATATTCAATGTTCAAAACAGAAAGAAAGAAAGGTGGCTACTGCTTTGTGACACATACTTTTTAAAGTTTGTGACAAAAATGTCTTCCCGAGCTGAATGCATATGGATGAGAAATCCAGTATTCAACGCTTAAAACAGAAAGAAAATGGCTACTTTACTGTTCAATAACAAAGGTGAGAGCAAGCCTATGTTAGAACAAAATTGTTTTCCTAAAAACTTGTAAAGGATGAGAAATCCAACAAGTGTTTAAAACAGAAAATTTGGGATTATTTTTTCTTATCAAATGTCCTAAGGTGAGAGCAAGCCCAGGGCAGATGATGGAATTATCTTCCCGAGTATTTGTAAGGGTGAGAAGCCCAGCATTTACTCAAAACAAAAAGAAAGGAAAGCTCTAAAGAAAGATACAAAGCAAGCAAATAAGCAAGATTGGAAGATTGAAAGATTGAAGATTGATAAAGACAAGAAGCTGCAAATGATGAAGATGTTGATTGAAAGAATGATGCAGAAGAAAGTGGGAATTCAAAAAACATTAAGGTATGTCTTTTTTGAAAACCTAATCTATTGTGCTTCTTTATTGTTAAAGATTAAGTTTCAAAATAATTACTGATCTTTTGAAAGATAAACCTTAGAAAGAATTTAAGCAGATAAAAGTAATGACTAAGCAATTTAACAAAAGAAAATTATAGACTCCATTACATAACCAAAGAAAGGAAGAAAAATAAGGTTCATACAAACAACCAAATTAAACAGCCCTAAGAAGTAGGGGCAACATCAGTGGTAGAGGAAGGAAGAATAGGATTTTCCTCAGTACTAGCAGCCCCATCTTGGACTATGGTAGTTGCTTCATTTGTAGCTGGAGGGTCATTAGAAGCTTGATCCACATTAGATGGACCTTCTTCATTGGAAGGAGGAGGTGCAGGAATATCTCCAGGAAATGGGAAGGATATTTCTTGAAACAATGGAGAATCTTCTGAAGTCTCCAAATGTTTAAGAACTGCGTGCCATCCATCTCTAAAGAATGTATTGGTCAATTTAGGAATTTGACCAATAAACGTCTCCTTGGCATCAGAAAATCCTTCCTCCTTAGCTTTCTCTTTCTCTTTCTCCTTCTCTGCTGTCAAGACCTGAATGTCTGCAGAAAGCCTATCAAGGTCAGCATGGCTTGAATTCAGGTTCTCCTGAAGAATAGAGCTTTGTTCTTGTATTGCAATATTATGTTTTCTCTCTTCATTCAGGAGATCCTTATAATTCTGAACCTCGGCAGTTAAGGTCTTCACAGAAGATAAGGCTTCTTGTTTTTCTTCCATTGCTGCCTCATCTTTCTTTGTTGCAACCTCCATTTGTTTTATTGCAGCTTCAACTTCTACCCTGGCAGCAGACCGTTTTCCTTCAGACCAAGTCAATTTATCTTGAAATTTCTTGGAATTGACCAGGGCTGACTCCAAGCTCCTTTTCAATTGATTGTTGTGGGCTTCAAAGCGCACACCCTTCTGAGCAGTGACATATAGCTTTTGGCAAGCCTAAATAACATAAAAATCTAGTAA
>NMUG010012852.1:0-10259 GCA_002855965.1 Monotropa hypopitys
CTTTTAGCATCCGGTCCACGACCGCAGCATAGGCCGAACCGAGCTCTGGTGTAAGACCGGTCGGTGAAGAGAAGACCCCCATAGAGACATGCTACGGGGGGGAGAGCAGGATCAACGAGGAGAGTAGGGTCTTGGACTCCCGGCGTGGTGTGTCCGTCTTCAATGAGAGCAGTTAGAGAATGGGGGCAGACAACTGATTTCCACAGATACTGGTGCTAATGTCCCACCATGAACGCCAATTGTGGGGACCTGTTTCTGCCGGAGGTCTCTCTGGGACTGCTAGGCCTTCGGACACTGGGAGTCGGCTTTGACCGGAGGTTGGAGTGGTCCCTGCAAACAAGTAAATGGGATCCTCCTGCTTGGCCCCTGCAACACAAAGGTGAGTGCCCGCCGGTGGGGTTTTAACCAACGGGGCCTCCGATGCTTAAGTTAGGATCGTTTAGAGAAAAGGTTAAAGCATAAACGGAGGAGGCCGGACAGTCAGCGGTCGGGGAGCAGAAATTGGCTCTCTCCCCGTGAACAGTACCCATAAGGGGTATTTATAGGGAAATGTTGGCTTGGGGCTCACGAATGGTGAATGGGCCATACGTCACGGGCCTCATGGTGGGCCTGGACGGTTGGTGGATCGGGTCAAGTCGTACAGACGGGGTACTATGGTGAATTCCCCACGACAGAGACAGGAGGGTAGCCCTCCGGATGGTCCGGTCCGTTCGGTGATGAATTGTTAGTGGCATATTGGTTTGCCGAAGGGTAGGGTCCGGATGTCGACTGTCGGGCACGTTGAGGGACCCTTTGGTCCGGACCGACTCGCAGGTGTTCTGTGGTTAGTTTCTCCTCAGGGCATGGGTCCGGTCACCACAGGAAGCAATTTCCTGGAAGCAGAAACCAGGGCAAGAACAAGTTTTTCGAGGGGCAAGTACCTGGTTTCGGCAGGAAGGAGGGTCTTACTGGTGTAATAGACCGGTTGGTGGTCCGTTGCTTCCACTCGGCATAGAACAGAGCTGACGGCGTGTTGAGAGACGGCCATATATAGGATGAGAGGCTCCATATCTTTCGGCCATGTCGTATTCTTCCGTCCACTTATAGTCGCGCCGACTGGTTTTGATGGCTTGGAAGAATGGCCGGCATAGGTCAGACGACTGGCTGATAAATCTGTTGAGCACCGCTGCCATGCCGGTCAGTCGCTAGACTTCTTTGATGGTGGACGGAGGCCTGAGGTTTGTCACTGCAGTGACCTGGGAGGGGTCCGCTTCTATTCCCTGACTGGTAACAAGATAGCCGAGGAATTTGCCGGAGCCCACACCGAAGGCACACTTCTCGGCGTTGAGCCGGAGCCCATGCTTCTTCAGGATGTCAAAGACGTCTGCCAGGTGCTGGAGGTGGTCGGTTGCATACCTGCTCTTGACAACCATGTCGTCAATGTAGGCCTCCATTGTGTCCCTGATCTGCCGGGAGAACATTCAAGAGATCATCCGTTGGTAGGTTGCTCCGGCATTCTTCAAACCGAAGGGCATAACTTTGTAACAGAACACCCCCTTGGGAGTGATGAAGGCTGTCTTCTCCATGTCCTCCTTGGCCATTGAAATCTGATGGTAGCCCCTGTAGGCGTCCATGAAACTGAGCCTCTGGTGTCCGGCGGTGGCGTAGACTAGCTGATCGATCCGGTCCAAAGGAAAGCAGTCCTTCGGACAGGCATCGTTGAGATTGGTGTAGTCGACACAGACTCGCCATTTTCCAGACTTCTTCTTCACGACCACTGTGTTTGTCAGCCAGGTGGGGTACTGGACTTCTTGGATGGCACCTGCTTCTAACAACCGGTCCACTTCTTCTATGACCGCCTGGGTATGTGCCGGAGAGGAGCGTCGGGGTCTTTGGACGACGGGATGTCGGGAGGAATTTACATTCAATTGATGACAGATGAACGACGGATCCACTCCGGGCATCTCGTATGGAGTCCAGGCGAAGACCTCAATATTGGCTTTCAGAAACTTCACATATCTTTCTTGGTCCGTAGGAGAGAGAGAGGAGCCAATAAGGAATGCCCGGCTGCCATCCTCGTTGATCGGAACTGTGACGAGTTCCTCAACTGCTTTTTCAGTGGCCGGAGCTCTAACATCTTCGAAAACTGGGGTGTCCGGGACTTCTACCCATTGAACTTGTTTTATCTGCATGTTCTCCCGGACAGCTGAGATATAGCACTGTTTTGAAGCTGCCTGATCGCCGTGAATATCCTCATGCTGTCCGGAGGCTCCAATAAACCGGACGACTTGGTGGTAGGTTGAGGCGATTGCTTGCATGGAATGGATCCAGGTCTGGCCAAGGATGGCATTGTACGGACTAGGGACGTCGACAACAATGAACTCCATGTCAACTGTCTTGGATCCTGCACGAACCGGGAGAGTGATCTTGCTGAGGGGCCAGACTGGAGCCCCATTAAATCCGACCAAGGGAACGTCGGCTGGCTGCAAGGCATCAGAGGAAATCTTAAGTGCTTGAAACATGGAAAAATACATTACCTCTGCAGAGCTTCCTTGGTCGATGAGGATGCGCTGGACGTTGGCCGGTCCGACGCATAGAGTGACGACCAGGGCATCGTTGTGAGGAAGCCGGACTCGGTCAATATCCTTCTCCGTGAAAGTTATGGACCATCCTGAATGATCGGATGGCTGTTTCCGTTTGAGACTAGAACCGACCGTGAGCACTTGCTTTAGAGCGGAGGCCTGGTCGATTTCTGCTCTGAGACGGGCAACCGCCTCCTTGTTGAGTGGTCCGTGGATGATGTTGATTGTTGGGACGTCCTCCTCCGGCTGAACGGGATGTCCGGACATCTGGGCAAGCTCCAGTGTCTTCTGTCGATCAACCCATCGGGCTAGGTGTCCTTGCTGCACCAGGAGCTCCAAGTATGACTTGAAGGGTTTGCACCTGGTCGTGAAATGTCCCTGCTCCCTATGATAGGTGCAGTGGATCCGCTTGTCTTTTGTTTTGCCGGCCGTTCCAAGCTTGTGGTCCGGCCAAGCGAAGAAAGGCTGATGAGAGCGTCGATCTGCTTGGTTTGCCGACTGCTGGTTACGAACCTTGCCATGAAGGCCCGTTCAAGGTCCCGGTAGCATGAAATGCTACGTGGAGGGAGCTTGTTGAACCAGAGTGAGCCCATAGTGTCAAGGCTGGTGGGGAACACCTTGCACATAACCGAATCATCGGTAGTGTAGAGAGAGATGGTCTGGTGGTAGTGAATGAGATGAATGTAGGCGTCCGTCTTGGGGTCATACCTTGTGAACTTGGGCAGATTGAAGCCTGTCGGGAGGGTCGCCAGCTCAATCTCCAGAATGAAAGGGGACAGGCTGAGCTGCCGAAGCGTGGCATCAACGGATGCCTTCTGCTGTACGGCCCTCTTCTCCGGGCTGGCAGCCATCTGTCTTCGGCGGTTGTTCAGGTGATCCCTGAGGTCTCTGACTGGAGGAGGTGAATCACGGTTCCTGTTGTGTCTTCTCTTGTGGCTGGAGAAGTCACATACTCCATAATGTCTACCAGAGCCCTGATTGTCTCTTCTCCGGTGGTGCCCGTGGCTTGCTCCTGAGGTTTCCATGGGCTGGATGTCCGGCGAAGCGGCTCTGGCAGGGGCCAAATTTCCATCCGTGAGGGGGAGAGTCTCGCGAGATCTTCTGGAGCGAGAACTGGAAATAGCGCTGACGGAGGATCGATGCCTGGGTGATCGGTGACGACGGTCTCTCGACTGGCGTTGTCGGACAGGGGATCGACGGATTCCCTTTCCCTTGTTCGCGCGGCCGTGATCGTTCAGCCTTTCCGATCGGTCCAGATCCGACCGCCTAATCGTGTGCTCTGAGTCAGCCTACAAAGTTTCAGAGGGAATAGGAGGGCACATGAGTGGAGCACTGGCGAGCCTCACCAGCTGATCCTTGAGGAAGGCTATCTCCAAGTCCTTCTGACGGAGCTGTTCGTCAGGCTGCCGAGAGGTGGATCCTAGGAGAGGTGGGGGAGGATTTGCAGCGACAGTGATCGTCGGAGGAAGGGCAGGAGGCAATCGGCGATGGTGGCAGTCGCGGGAGTCGTCGGCGGCCATGGTGGGAGAGGGGTAGACTGTCGGTCACCTGAGTCAGGGAACGAAGATCTCCAGCGGAGTCGCCAATTATGGTGACTGAAAGTCCGGAGGGTACCTCGGATCCTTCGGATGCTGGCCGGACGACTGGGGGTGCGTGCTTCGGCTGGGTGCACGGTCACCTATAAGAGAAATGGGATCACCTGCTTGGCTCCTGCAAACACAAAGGTCAGTGCCCACCGGTCGGCAGCGACCGAGAGGGGCCTCCGATGGCTAAGTCAGCGACGGTAAGAGAGAAAGAAAACCGTGAACTGAAAGAGCGGTCGGAGAGATACCAGAAATCCAGTTCCCTGAACAGTGCTTTGACGGGATATATATAGGGAGTCCTGACTTGGTACCAAGTACGCAAGTGTGTGATGCACACGGGTGGGAGGCCGGGTGTTGACGTAGCCCTATAGTGCTGCTGGGCCACTGAACCGACCCGAGCCACGTCATCAGTTGTACGGCCAACCCGAATGCCACCTGCCGGAGGTCATTAATCCCTGTTGCTGCTGATGGTGGACCCCTCCAGCATAGGTCCGTCCGCCAGTGGAAGTTGTTCCATCTCCCAGTGGGGAGTGGGAACGCTAAGCTTCCTTGACGCCCGGATGGATATACCGGAGGTTGAAGGAGGCCGCATGGCCGGCCCTGCTTGGCTTCTTCGGGCATCCGTTAAGACTGCTTAGATTGCTAAAGAACACATGATGAACCGCCGATTCTGTCCTCCAATAGCAGTGTGTGTCCGGAGGTCCGTGAGGCCGATGGCCATGGATTGCTCCGGATGTATGGATGGGTCCGGATTGTTGAGAAGATCCGGACGGTATGGTCCGGCCCAAGATTGATATCATCCGGCTACCACAAAGACCACCCACGCGAAGCTTGCGAGATGCTCTACGACGTTAATACTCCGTAAATCTTCCAAAAATCACCTTTGAAGCTCCAAACTTTAGAGAGAAGGGAGAGCTAGGGTTTTGAGAGAGTTTGGAGGAGGAAGAGAAAGAAAAGTCTGGTGGAAATGAGTCCCCACGACCTAGGGTTGATTTATATAGGACCCCCACCCAAAAAGACAAGTTTACCCTTAATGATGCTGTCCAGACAGCAGTTGCACTAGTGCAACGATTTTCTGCATCGGTGCAACCTTTTCCCAGAATACAAAATTTTGCCTTATGCACCGGTGCAGACAAACTCTGCACCGCTGCAAACCTTTCCTGCACCGGTGCAAGCCAAAGCTGCACCGATGCAAACTTGCATCAGAAACGAGCAGTAGGTTCAAAACCACCCCTACACCGGTGCAACACCAATCTGCACCGATGCACCTAAAGCCCAGACCAACAGAGCCTCCCTACATTGGTTCTGTACCGATGCAGCACCATTTCTTGGCCTTTGCACCGATGCAACATTAATCTGCACCGGTGCAAATGCACCAAAATGCAGAAAATGCTGCAAGATGACTCCAAGGCTCTCCCGAGATGCCCCGAACAAGCACCGAACAAATTGAATAGGTTCAACGGGGTCCCCAAGCGACATACTTACCCTTGATACGAGAAACGGATATATTTTGCACCCAAGGAACTATTTGAACCGAAATTCTAAACGATACAATTTTTAAAACGGATATAAATTGCGTTAAAATTTATGGAGTGTGACATAGAGAGACTATCTTTCGCTTCCAAACATTTACAAAAATGGGAGAGGCAAAGAACAACGAATGAATGATTTCCACTTATCAATCCAACACAAAGGCAATTAGGTGAGGGTAGGTGCACTAAGAACAACGAGTGGCTAATGATATCCCGAGACCGATACTCCAGGGGGAAGAACCCACTACTCCACGAATCACCTTCTACAACCATGAGCCAAGACTAGAGAGTAGTCACCAACGGTGTACTCCAATCGTAACTTCAAACTCAATACTCAAACTGCGCTCTAACTCAAATCATCTTCTAAGAGACTCTCAAATACACCCACTCACCAACTTCACAAGTTCTAGAACCAAGCGCTCACCCTTTCAAAGGACCGGATCACACTTCCTACTTTCAAGCATCACAAACTGATTGGCACACAATATTGTAGTTTGTTGTTTTCTATTTAGTTATGTTTTTTTGTACATATGCATTTAATCTTGTTTTGTAATTTTTGGTATTTTGTACATGTCGCACCGGAAAATTTTTCTGTCCTTCCCTCGTCCCCTCTCGCGGGAGGAGTCATTTTCCGGGATGGAAGAATCCGCGTTGTTGGGATTATTTACCATTTAGGGGGTTTGTTTTAAAAATAGGTGACGGTCTGAGTGTGCCGGTTTATAATTTTCGGAGTCGCCACTCGGCATTGAGTCGTGGTGTACCAAGTCACCGGTATTTTATTTGAAAAGAGTGTTTAATTTGATTTGGAAATGTTTAATTTTATTTTGGGAAAGGTGTCTGCAAACCAGAAATTCGAAGTTCGGAGATTAAATTACGAATGAGAAAGGTGTTAGGCACCTCACTCGCCCTTTCGGTACTTTCATTTTCAAAAGTAAATCTTTTCGTAATCCGAAATCAATTGTTTTCTCGGATAGAGAAAAATAATTATTACTGACATGAATGAAATGAATTGAATTAAACGACTTATGGATAATAGTTGTTGACGTGCAGATTTCGGCCCGATTTGGTTTCTGAAAGAATTACGGTCGGCCTTTCGGCCCGATTTTTGATAAGAAAGAATTATTTTTGAGCCGGACGGAACTTCGGCAAAAAATAGTTTTCTACGATCGGACAGAATTCCAACAGCGTTTGAGAAAACAATTTTGTTCAGTTAATTTAGTTTTATTTGCGACAGTCGGGCAGAACTTCGACTGTGTTTTGGAAATAAATTTGAGCCAGACAGAACCTTCGGCTGAAAAATGATTTTCTGGAGTCGGACAGAATTCCGACTGAGTTTAAAAAGTGATTTTGTATTTTACGGTCGGGCAGAACTTCGACCGGTTTTAAAATATTTTATTTGTTTTATTGATTTATTTATTTTGTTTGAGAAGTTCCAAAGAATATTAAATGATCCGGCATGACCCAGGTCATAAAGCATTCTTTTAATCTAAGCCTGATAGCTACTTCAAACTTTGACTTCAGAGTACGGATCGAGGAATTTGGTTTTTGGCTTTTAAAGTGTTTTAATATTTTTCAGTCGGACAGAAGTTCGACTGTGAAAAACGATTTTTCTATTTTTGGGTCGGACAGAACTTTGACCACGAAAATGTTTTTTATGCTTTCGGGTCGGACAGAGCTTCGACTGCGAAATTTTTTTTATAAAGTGTTCGCTTTTTAAATGTAAAAATTCCATAGAATGTCAAATGCTACGGACGGATCTGAGTCATGAGACATTCTTTTAATCCGAGTCTGATAACTACTGTAAGCTTTCACTTCAGAGTACGGATAAAGGAATTTGATTTTTATTTAAAAGTGTTTTGAATATTTTTCAGCCGAACAGAGCTTCGACTGTGTTTTGAAAAATGGGGAGGAGAGTTTATTTTCATTAAGTGTGAAAAATCCTACAGAATATCGAGTGCTCCGGACGGATTCGAGTCACAAGGCATTCATTTAATCCTAGTCTAGTAGCTACTGCAAGCTTTCACTCTAGAGTACGGATACATGAATTTTATTTTATTTTAAAAGTATTTTAGGGAAAGCGAATGTGAATCGCTAAAGAGAGATAGAATATATATACGTATGCATGGACAGGGGTATAAGATATCGTATATATAAACCGAGCTGGATATATTCCGAGCTAGACGGCAATACATATTAATATAAACCGAGCTGGATATATTTCGAGCTAGACGGCAAGTATATAGCGTACCGACAAGGTCGGGCTATAGAAATGAAAATGTAAGCAGTAATTGTATTTTCGGGGCGAATATGTTTGTATATTTTTCTCGTACACGACAACAGAGCCGGCATAGCCAAGCATGTGTCGAATTCTAATGAGGAGAAAGACATAAAGTAAGAAATTCTTTAACAGATATTTGTTCGAAAGCAGAAAAGACAAGTAGTAAAAATAACGGAAAATTGTATTGATGTATCTGTACAATTCCGGGAGACGACTTCTATAGATAGCTTCTTTAAAATATAGTAAGGCATAGTATCGGACGCGGCCGACTGACTAATGCCGAACTATAAATTAGAAGACTATCAAGAGTCTCCGAAGAATATAAGAGACAAAATGGTATTTACCGTAAGAAAATAGACAGGGGTTTGGATACTTCGCAAAGATGCGGATGAAAAAGGTTTAGGGTTAGGACCCAGAGGTTTTTGGTTTGAAAAATAGTCAAGTATTTGAGTGTGTAAGGGTGTCTTGAGGTTTCAAGATATTTTCCAGGTCTGGATTGTTATTGTGGTGAGGTCCTATTTATAATAGGTTAATGTCGCAACTATAGTTGCGACATTGAGGTATTTTGGTCCAATCACGTGGCTCGCGGGCCACGTGTGGGGGAGGATATTTAGGAAGCTTCTTAGGGTGATTTTGATCTTATCTTGAACGGAAAATTAATTAGAAAATAAATAAAATATCTTAAAAATTGAAAAAGTATCCCGGAGTTCTGAATCTTGATCCGAAGCTTCTATTTGCGCTTGGCCGGCCCCTTCACGCACTCTGACTTTGACAATTTAAATTTAATATTCATGATCGTTGAGTTGGATCGTGAATATAGAAAATGTACCGGGCTTGAACCGGACGTTTCTTGGGAAAACCCTGAAATTCGGCTCCGTTGCTTTAAACAAAGAGAGAAGCGGTGGGTGCACCTCTTGGGTTGCTCAACTTCCGGAAAATCTATTCCACAGGGAATGTCAGACTTTGAAGATGAGGTCTGTGCAAAATTCGTTCACTGATTTCCGGGACTGCTGGACAGCTACAGTGAAAACCGAACGGATTGACGTTTATCCTCAACTAAATCCCGATTTTGGATCGGACAGATTTAGTTTTTACGCTGTCCTCTCTATAATTAGAACGTCTTCGAGTTTCCATTCAGAAACGGAAATTCGGTTGCTTGTGGGGGATTCTGCTTGTTCCCGAGAAATCTTGACAATCGGGGCCGATGTCGTGGATAAAGTGAGAAGCGGTAGGTGCACATTCTGGGCTGCTCAGCTTCTGGAAAATCTGTTCTGCTCGGAACGTCAGACTTTGAAGATGAGGTCTGTGCAAAATTCGTTCACTGATTTCCGGGGCTGCTGGACAGCTGCAGGGAAAACCGAACAGATTGACGTTTATCTTCAACTAAATCTCAGATATGGATCAGACGGATTCAGTTTTTGTATCAGCTTCTCAGTAACTGATTTACCTTCATCATCCCATTCGAAAACGGAATTTTGGTTGTTCATGCGAGATTCAGCTTGTTCCCAAATATTCTGCTTTTCGGATGCGGTTTCAGTGCCGTCCGTTGGAAATTTGTCTTGACTGGTGTGCCGGCTTTACATTCTGAATATGAGTAAATATTCCTTAACACTTTACCGATACTGGCTCAACGTTCTGACATTTTTAGATAACGTCGGTGTTGTCCGCGAGAAGTCCGAACATTCCGGATGTGCGTGTTGATCTCTGAAAAGACCGTTTTGCTGATTTCTGAATTCAACAACAAACGAACTTATGCAAAATCGATCAGAGATGAAGAACGTAGCGGAAGCGTACCTGAATCCATAGGGATCGAGATTCTTGAATCCGAGTTGTGAGAGTTTTCTTGTTGATCCGTACTCATACTTATCTAAGACGATGGATAATCTTTAGAGAAATTATGAATGAAGTAAGTACGCTCAACAAAGAGACCACCACCCTTATATAACCGAAAGGTGTATCAATATCAATTAACCCGTCAAATTAATATTATACCCATGAGTTTCTACACATTTAATAAAATAACCACATACTTAATATAAGATGACATGACCCATAAAACTTAAAGTAGATCACTACAATTAGGTCTCTTAAACTTTATAATAATGACAACACGTGATTAATTATCGCAATGCATGTACGTCTACATGCTCGAATGGACATGAATGAGTGTATATACACGTGAATTAAATCTAATTTCCAACACGGATGAGATGTTTTTAAAATGTCATGTTGAACACAAAGTTTGATCAGCTACTTTATCAATAAGAAAATTTGAACACAAGAATAAATGTATAGAACTCCAGTG
>NMUG010012853.1:0-10259 GCA_002855965.1 Monotropa hypopitys
TTTTTGCCATGTATTGGATTTTAACAATGTATTCTATTGCTTTCTTGGTTTTTAGTGCCACATATTCTTATGTTACGCTGTGGCTTATCACGATATTCACATCTTGCTCGAGTCTTAATATGGGTTATCAAAGACAATTATGCCATGCCTAGCATGCTGCCGTGCTTACACCTTAGTGTCCGGTCTTCAGCAGTGTCTCAGCCTTTCCCGGCTTTCGTCAATAAAGTCGTTGGGTTAACCATTTTGTACTCGTCGCCACAACAAATTCAGATCCTGCCATAGCATAAGGCTGTGCCTTAGTATCGTGGTACTGGGTTGGAGCTAGCATGTGCCTTAGCACTTATTCGCCTTAGCGATTTCAATGAACTGAGCTTCACCGTAGTGCTGAACTCACTTGTGCCTTAGCACTGTTTGCCTTGGCGACTTAAATCATGCCTTAGCATGGGGCTGAGCTGCACCGTGGTGCTGAGCTCGCGTGTGCCTTAGCACTATTCGCCTTAGCGATTTAAATTATGCCTTAGCATAGAGCTGAGCTGCACCGTGGTGCTGAGCTCGCTTGTGCCTTAGCACTTATTCGCCTTAGCGATTTCAATGAACTGAGCTTCACCGTAGTGCTGAACTCACTTGTGCCTTAGCACTGTTCGCCTTGGCGACTTAAATCATGCCTTAGCATGGGACTGAGCTGCACCGTAGTGCTGAGCTCGCTTGTGCCTTAGCACTATTCACCTTAGCGATTTAAATCATGCCTTAGAATAGAGCTGAGCTGCACCGTGGTGCTGAGCTCGCTTGTGCCTTAGCACTATTCGCCTTAGCGATTTAAATCATGCCTTAGCATGGAGTTGAGCTGCACCGTGGTGCTGAGCTCGCTTGTGCCTTTGCACTTATTCGCCTTAGCGATTTCAATGAACTGAGCTGCACCATAGTGCTGAACTCACTTGTGCCTTAGCACTGTTCGCCTTGGCGACTTAAATCATGCCATAGCATGGGGCTGAGCTACACCATAGTGCTGAACTCACTTGTGCCTTAGCACTGTTCGCCTTGGCGACTTAAATCATGCCATAGCATGGGGCTGAGCTACACCGTGGTGCTGAGCTCACTTGTGCCTTAACACTGTTTGCCTTGACTATGAATACATAAGAGATGGGAACCAGGTGAAACCTTCCATTCATATTTGAGCACAATGCATGACTGTAATAATTCTTCAAATGTTCTGCATTCCAAGGGTTTGGCAGTTCTTTCCCCCTTAAGGTCTTGAGTCGATATGCCCCCGCTTTGGAATGTCTAATGATTTGATAGGGTCCTTCCCAATTGGGTTGGAGCTGCTTCACCCTCTTCCCCGTAGGGTCCACCTTCTTCAAAACCAAGTCTCCGGGCTGGAATGATCTGGGTTGGACCTTGGCGTTGTGGTACTTTACCATTCTTTGTTGGTAGATGGCGATCCTCGCTGCTGCCTTGTCTCTCTTTTCTTCAACAAGGTCCAGCTCAGCCCTAAGTTCTTCTAAATTCTCTGCTTCTTCTGATGATGCAGTTCTATAGTTTAACAGTTCCACTTCAATGGGAATCACTGCCTCCGATCCAAAGGCAAAGGAGTACGGGGTCTCACCCGTAGATGATCTGGGCGAGGTGCGAAAAGCCCATAACACATGATGCAACTCGCTCAGCCAGTCCCATTTCGCCGACTTTAATCTTCTCTTGATGCCTTTCTTTATTTCGCGGTTAGTGACTTCGGCCTGGCCATTAGCTCTTGGATACGCTTTAGATGTGATGTGTACGTGTATGCCCCTCTCTGCACAAAAATCCTTAAGCTCCGAGATGTCGGATTGTTTTCCTAAGTCAACCACCAAGACCCTAGGTAATCCAAATCTGCAAATAATATTCTGCCAAAGAAACGAAACGGTGGCACGGGAGGTGATGATGGGTAAAGCCTTAGCTTCGACCCACTTTGTGAAGTAGTCAATTACCACTATCGCATACTGCCGTTGCCCTGCTCCCCTGGGGATGGGACCTATGAAATCCATGCCCCATTGAGCGAAAGGCCAAGGCCCTCTCATGGGACTCATCTCAGTGGGGGGCAAATGGGAAATATTAGCAAACCGCTGACAAGGATCACACTTCCTGACTAGCGATGCGCAATCTCCTTGGATGGTAGGCCAGTAATATCCCATGCGAATAATTTTATGAGAAAGAGCTCTGCTTCCGAGGTGGGCTCCACAAATGCCCCCGTGAACTTCTTCCATAGCTCTATTTGTTTCCCCTTTCATAAGGCACCTGAGATAGGGCAAGGAAAATCCCCTTTTGTACAAAACGTCACCCATCAATACATACCTTGTTACGCAGATTTTGAGCTTTCTGGGCTCCTGCTTATTTTCTGACAGTTCTCCCGTCCTAAGGTATTTGACGATGGGCTCAGTCCATGAGTTTGAATAGTCAATTGTCATGATTATTTGCTGGTCTCCTTCCACGCTCGGGGATTTCAGCACCTCGATCAGTATCCCCTTCGGAGGGGACTCTTCCATTGAGGTTGCAATTTTGGATAGTAGGTCAGCTTCTTGGTTCTCCAACCTTGGTATCTGAGATACTGAAAACGCGTCAACCTTCTGGGCTAGGAGCTTGACTACCCGCAGGTACTTTCCCATCGTTTCTTCCTTTGCCTCAAATTCCCCATTAACTTGGCCCACCACAAGCTGAGAATCACTCATCACGGCCAAACGTTTCAACCCGATCACCTGTGCAATTTGAAGACCAAGTACCAAAGCCTCGTATTCTGCTTGGTTATTTGTAGCATTGAACTCAAATCTTAACGCGTACTTTAGCTTTTCTCCTTCAGGTGAGGTCAGCATTATTCCTGCCCCACTCATCTTATTCGTCACTGACCCGTCTACGTGTAGGAGCCACGTTTATTCATCCCCCTTGTTGACCTCATCATCTGGTGCTGTGTACTCCACAACGAAATCTGCTAATGCCTGAGCCTTCATCGAGCTCCGAGGCTTATAATCTATATCAAACTCTCCTAGCTCTAAGGACCACTGGATAAGGCGTCCTGACGTGTCCGGGTTATGGAGGGCCCTTCTGAGGGGCAAGTCAGTTAGAACACTGATGGAGTGTGACTGAAATTAAGGCGTCAACCTCCTGGCCGCAGTTATTACTGCGAAAGCCACCTTTTCTATCTTTGGATATCTTGTCTCTGATCCTCTCAGCGCTCTGCTTGTGTAATAGACGGGATGCTGAACACCATTATCCGTTCGTATCAGGACCGAACTGACTGTGTATGAGGTTACCGCTATGTACAGAAATAGCTCTTTCCCCTCCACGGTCGAGCTGAGTAATGGAGGTCGTTGCAAGTAATATTTTAATTGGTTGAAGGCATGCTCGCTTCCCTCCGTCCACGCAAAACTTTTCTTTAAAACCTTAAATAAAGGTTGACATTTATCCGTCGCCCTGGATACAAACCGGCTCAACGCTGCCACACAACCTGTGAGCCGCTGTACCTCCTTAATCGTTCTGGGGGATTGCATTTCCAGAATTGCTCTAATTTTCTCCGGGTTGGCCTCAATTCCTCTCTGAGACACCATGAACCCTAGGAATTTGCCTGATGCTACTCCAAATGCGCATTTCGTCGGGTTTAATTTCATTTTGTATTTCCTCAGAATATCAAAGGCATGGGCTAGGTCTTCTACGTGGTTGGCTCGTTGCGTGCTTTTCACTAACATGTCGTCAACATAAACCTCTATATTTTTGGATATTAAGCCTTTGAACATCCTATTAACTAACCTCTGGTATGTGGCACCCGCATTCTTCAATCCAAAAGGCATGACGGTGTAACAGTACAGCCCCTTATCGGTGATAAACGTTGTCTTCTCCTGGTCGTTCTCGTCCATTTTGATATGGTTGTAGCCAGAAAACGCATCCATAAAGCTCAGCAGTTGGTGCCCAGATGTGGTGTCCACTAGCTGATCGATACGAGGGAGTGGGAAACTGTCTTTTGGACACGACTTGTTAATATCCTTGAAATCAACACACATTCTCCATTGCCCTGAGAACTTCTTGACCATCACCACGTTAGCAATCCAAGTGGGATACTGTACCTCCCGTATGGATTTGGCCCTCAACAACTTGTCAACTTCTTAAACCGCAGCTCTGCTTCTGTCAGGTGCGAAAGTTCTTTTCTTCTGCTTGACTGGTCTATGGTCTGGATTTACATTCAACCGGTGCACCATGACCCGTGGATCTATCCCGGGCATATCCTCATGCGTCCAAGCAAATATATCCTTACTCCTCGCTAAAAACTTGATTAAAGCATCCTTCTCACTACCTTGCAGACATGTTCCCAGCTGGATCCTTTTGTTCGGTTACTCAGGCCAAATCTTTAATGCGGTGAGTTCCTCCACAGGCTCCCCCCTTAGTAATTTTTCTTCATCCCTGATGTCCAGCTCTTCCAACTTTCCCCCAGACTCCCGTGGGAGCGTCCCTTGGACCCTAATGGGTGGATCTGGGGTCGCCTTGTCCCGTCGAGTCTTCAGAGTCTGGTTTTCCCGGCGCGCTTCCTCCAAAGTTTTCATAATCTTATCCAGGATTATATAGCTGGGGGGTCTCTGCGATTGTCTCTTGCCGTCGATCAAGCGCTAACCATCCAGAAATCCGTCACCCTATCGAAGAATTGTCGTTTCCCACAGACGGCGCCAACTGATGACGCTGACTTCTGGATCCTCCGCCGCTGTCCTTTAAATCCTGCAAGCACACTTCTTGACGCCGGTGCGACGCCTGCCAAAGAGCCTCCGATGCTTAAGTTAGTCCAGAGATTTTGGGAGAGAGAGAAGAATTCTTATGGAAATTAGGTTAAAGAAGAAGTTGTCACCATTACCTTGGTCCTCCTGAGGGATTTATACCCCTCCTCTATTTTTGGAGTGTCTCCGCAATCTTTTGCAATGTTTTCGTATTCACTTGGCATGATCCCGCAATTATAGGCGGCTATATCGTTTTTCTGTTTCGGAACAGTAGACTTTCCAGTTTAAATGATGTGCGGGCGGGAAGGACGTGCCTCCGTCACGCCCAGTCCCAATATCCGAGGTCACCCTATTCTTGTCAGCTCCTTGGCTAAGGTCTTCACGGTTTGGTCAGCGGACACATAGCCTCAGAGCTGACCTAAGGTCTGATTCCTTGGTGATGAGCTCTTAGCTCGGAACAACCTATCAGAACTGTATTTGTAATCAAATCAAAAATCGAACGGTTATTAAAAATATATATTATTTCAGTTAAAGAGATGTGGGTTCAGAACTAATCAGTAACCTCCCACGTCCTTTCTTTCTGCGAACCATGATCCAATTTCGATCGCAAGGACAGCTCGACCACATATAAATCAACCAATAATTGAAGGAAAACATGCACACAACTCTTGTCATCCAATTTCTTCTTGAGTTTAACTTTCAATTCAACACCTAACTTGATCGTCATAGTAGATTTGTACGACACAATCCCCTGTGTGTCCCCACATCATTTTTTTGCAGGCTATTTGGACGACTCATCCGAAAACTTCTTTATCAGTTGTTGCCATATGTGGGAACGACTTTCCCTTTACGAGGAACGGTTTCATAAATGGTCCAAACTCAGGCAAGTACATGTACGATGGCAACTAATACAAACCTAGGTCAGAACAGCCAAAGTTTCCAGAATCCTCCAGCCTTTATAGCGGAGATATTCAACAGAATGCAACAACAAATAGAAATCATGGCTAAGGCCTTGGAAGAACGGAGACTACAGAATTAATAATTGCACTATAGATTCTTGGTTGACCCTAACCATGATCAAGGTGGAGGCGATAAACACCGACCATGTCACGTCCCGGATTTTTAAACTATTTTTTTTTTGAAATAATAAAAGAGGACAACAAGGACCATTAACATTTAAACATCCATCCCTTCTTAAATGCGGAAAGAAAAGGGAGAGGAGGCAAAATACCACACGCACACACACCTCATCACAAACATGTTTAAAGTTACAGTTCAACCAAAATAAATAATACAATCCCGGGAACATGAATTGTAATTTTAATTAAAACTAAAGGAAACCAAAACGGGCACCCAAGTGAAAGTACTCCAAGATCCAAGTCGGGCAACCGGACCGATACCTAAAAATGGAGGGTTAGACAAAAGCCTAGTAGAGAAAGTCTATAACCAAAATATATCTCAAATGGGACAAAAGATGCGAGTGCGAGAATAAAATATGAATGCATGCGATGAGGACCATTGCATAGTTCAAAAAATCTGTTTTCTAAGTTCAATCCAATTTTCCATTTCAAAATCATTTCGAAAGACAATGAATTTCTTTCAAAAGCTCACTTGACGAAATCAAGAACATTCCTTCAAAAATATTTCATCTCAACCCTAACGAAATTAAGGGAGGTATAACCACATTATTTAGATTTCATTGAGTTTAGGCTTGTTCCGTGCTAGTCGCCATCCAGCTACTAACCGAGTGTTTGTCAGAATTATCCTACCTTAGGAAGGGCTCTAGTGAGCCCCCATTGCTTGAGTGATGAACAAGGGTGTTCACTCTTATATGTGTACTCAAAACACATGCCAAAAGACAAAAATGTCCTTAATGATGCTTCCCAACTTTGGTCTGCCGAACATCCATTTCGATATGTAGAGTCATCTGGGCAATCCTATTGAAGGATGCATTTCGATATGTACAGAGGTACATATCGAAATACAATGCTCACTGATGGAATTTAACAAAGGGTTATTTCGATATGTACGCAAGGCACATATCGAAATGCAGAATCACCTCATTTCGATATGCAATTAGGGCATATCGAAATAGAAAGCACGCTGATCAAAATTAACAAAGAGACATTTTGATATGCATGGGATGCATATCGAAATGAAAAGCTTACTGATGGAAATTAAAGAAGGAGTATTTCGATATGCATGGAAATGCATATCGAAATACAACACAGAGTGATCCCATATCGAAATGCAATAAAGGCACATATCGAAATAGAAAAGGACTTGGTACCAACATATCGAAATAAAGGCATTTCGAAATACCCATTGCCTATATCGAAATAACGAAGAAGAGGAAGGGAGCAGAGGGTTGGTCATATCGAAATGAATATCATTTCGATATACACCTGAGGTATATATCGAAATGAAGAGCAGAAATGGGGAACTTTTCTGTGGGGCCTCCGGGCCTCCCAACACTCACCCAAACCAACCTGAACTCAATCAATCACAACCAAAGAACACAAATGAAGAATTATCTTCCAACGATTTACGAAATAAATCCAATCTGGAATATTTTGGGATCTAGATCAACCAAAATCGATTAAATGGAATTAAAGCTCCAATAATTTTATCATTAAATCCTCAACCGTTACACCTCACACCCCTTAAAGAAATTTCGTCCTCGAAATTTTCATAGGGTAGAGGGAAGAGAGAGACAACAACCAACCGAGATTACAACAAGATATGCAATCAAAAGGAAAAGATACAACTCAAATCGATACTAAGGAGGGAAATTACAATAGAGTCAAAACAAATCCGGATATTTCACCATCATCTCATCCTCCCGTTCCCAAGTGGCTTCCTCAATGCCATGATTTGACCACAAGACCTTCAACAATGGGATAGTTTTGCCTCGCAAAACCTGCTCTCGAGAATCAAGGATGCGAATAGGTCGCTCTTCATACGATACATCGGCCTCCAACTCCACATTATCCCAACTAATCACATGTGAGAGATCTGGCTCGTACTTACGCAACATAGATACATGGAAAACATCATGAACATTTGAGACATTGGCCGGCAATGCCAAACGATAAGCCACTTCCCCAATCTTCTCAATGACATCAAAGGGATCAATATAACGGGGACTGAGCTTCCCTTTCTTTCCAAAACGAGAAATGCCTCTCCGAGGTGAAATTTTGAGAAAGACATGGTCATCAAATTCAAAAGATAGGGGACGACGATGACAATCGGCATAGCTCTTATGCCTACTTTGAGCCGTAAGCAAATGTTGGTGAATCAACTTGATTTGCTCGGTGGTTTGATGAGTTGGCTTGGGGCCAAAAATAGCAGATTCACCCACTTCCAACCAACATACATGAGATCTACAAGAATGGTCATACAATGCCTCAAAAGGTGCCATGCCGATACTTGACTGAAAACTATTATTATAGGCAAACTCCATCAAAGGAAGATGATCGGACCAACCACCACCAAAATCAAGAACACGCGAACGGAGCATATCCTCCAAGATCTAAATGGTATGCTCAGATTGACCATCAGTCTGCGGATGGAAAGCGGTGCTGAAAACAAGCTTGGTACTCATGGCGGCTTGTAAGCTACGCCAAAATCTAGAGGTGAATCGAGGATCACGATCAGAGACAATAGAACACGGGGTACCATACAACCGAATAACCTCACGAATATACAACTTGCTCAAGAAGTCCAAGGACTGAGTGATACGAATAGGCAAGAAATGTGCGGACTTTGTTAAACGATCCACAACAACCCAGATAGCACCGAATCCACCTGGTGCCTTCGGCAAACCGGTCACAAAATCTGTTGTCATATGTTCCCACTTCCATTCAGGAACGGGTAAGGGCTGCAACAACCCAGCAGGCCTCTGATGCTCGGCCTTAACTTGCTGACAAGTAAGGCATCTGGCCACAAATCCAACAACATCCCGTTTCATCCCTGGCCACCAAAACTGACGACGAAGGTCATGATACATATTTGTGCCACCAAGATGAACGGCAAAGGGAGAGCGATGAAACACATGAAGAATAGCCTCATGGCAAGAAGCAGGAACAAATAGCCAAACATGAAAACGAAGACTCAAATCCACATAGGCCATCCATCTAGGACTAGCCTTACCCGCCAAGAACTTGGAACGATAAACAGCAGTCTCCTCATCACTAGTTTGTGCCTCAATGACATTCTGAGATAGTGCTGACTGAATAGTCATATGACATAGGGTAGTGTGAGGGCTGATTTCCTCGGAATAAGCAAGATAAGGTTGGAGATTACCAACCAACTTCCAATCAAGGATGGCCGAGCTGGCCAGATGAGATGACTTCCTACTCAAAGCAACCACAACAACGTTGGCCTTACCCGGATGGTACTGCAAGTCAAAGTCATAATCTTCCAAATGTTCCATCCATCGTCGCTGACGCAAGTTAAGCTCCTTCTGAGTGAAGAGATATTTGAGGCTCTTATGGTCCGAGAAGACCTCAAATAATTCGCCATACAAATAGTGTCTCCAACTCTTAAGGGCAAATACGATGGCAGCCAACTCAAGATCATGAGTTGGATAGTTGTGCTCGTGGTCCTTCAACTACCTAGAACCATAAGCAACCACCCGACCGAATTGCATAATGATACAACCGAGACCGTCATGCGATGCATCACAATAAATAGAATATCCAACACCATGCTCGGGAACGATAAAAACATGGGCAGAAGTCAATCTTTTCTTCAGTTCCTCAAAGGAAATCTCACAAGAATCATTCCATTCAAAACGGACACCCTTTCGGGTTAACCGAGTGAGTGGAGAAGCCAAACGGGAGAAGTCTAAAACGAATCGCTGATAATAACCAGCAAGACCCAAGAAACTCCAAATCTCAAAGACGTTGATAGGGCGTGACCAAGACATTACGGCCTCAATCTTACCAGGGTCCACAGACACCCCATCACTAGAAACAACATGGCCAAGGAACTTCACTTCCGGAAACCAAAACTCACACTTACTGATCTTGGCGAACAACTGATGTTCACGGAGCAACTCAAGGACAATACAGAGGTGAATCTGGTGTTCTTCCTCAGAAACAGAATACACTAGTACATCACCAACGAACACCACCACGAAGCTATCCAGATACGGATGGAAGATACGATTCATGAGATCCATAAAAGTCGCAGGAGCATTGGTCATCCGAATGGCATCACAACGAACTCATAGTGACCATACCTCGTCTGGAAGGCTGTCTTGGCAACATCCTCGGCATGGACTAACAATTGATGATACCCCGATCTCAAGTCGATCTTAGAAAAGTAGACAGAACCTCAGAGTTGATCGAACAAGCCATGAATCCTGGGCATAGGATACTTGTTCTTCATGGTCACGCAGTTTAACTTCCGATAATCAATACAAAGACGGAGAGAATCATCTTTCTTCTTGGCAAACAGAGCATGAGCTCCCCAAGGTGACGAACTAGGGCAAATGAAACTCAAGTCTAACAACTCTTGCAACTGAACTTT
>NMUG010012854.1:0-10259 GCA_002855965.1 Monotropa hypopitys
GAGCTTAATTATTAAGATGAATTATTCATATAGAATAATTGACAATTAAATCATTACAAAAAATGATATTGCTTGAATTATCATTGATAAATTAAATTATGTGCATATAAATAAATCAATTAAAATTATCATCAAAATATAAAGGGACAACAGCCACCTATCAGTTGACTGGAGAAACCCATCAGTGGTGGTGTCACGCCTTAGATTTTCAAACCATTGTTTTGAAACCATTCATTAAATGGGGAAACAAACATGGCTCATCACAAATTAATATAAGTCTATGTAACGACTCGAATTTCTATATTATTTTCCGGATTTAAAATCGTGCCTTAGATTGGTTTTCACGAATTGAATTCCTTCTCGAACTTGTTTCCATCTTGAGAATATGGTCCCGGGATGCCTTTGTACCCTTATACATCGTTTGACTTGAGTTCGGAACATTTTGGGGTGGTTCGGAATGTAACACCCCGTGTTTTTAAGTAAAACATTTCCAACATATTTTTTAATAAAAGAAATAAACACAACATTGGGGAGTTAATAGTTACTATACAGCAGCATTACAGTTGAAGTTCTCATTACATAAAATCTTGATACAATATACAAACTGAAAGAGTACAAATAGAAAGTACAACTGAACTACTCGCCACAACTGTAAAGAAAATTACAACTACAACAGGACAACAGCCTGTAAACTGAAGGAAGTACAACAGTACAAAGGGAGCCAAGGTCGCAGCTTCAAAGAAACCAGCTGCTAGCACAAGCTCCAAGTCAACCCCTGCAAGAGAAATCCTGCAGTGCGAGCCTGGAAAAGAGAGAGAAAGGAGGGTTTGAGCAAACAACAGCTCAGTGACGGTAACAACTAAAGACTACAAAGCATGCACAAGCGCATGCGAACCTAAGTGTCTTAAAACCGAAAGAAGGGTACCAAGCAAGCGTACACACACACCCAAGCGAAGTAAGACTAAGAGTATCTCCAAGGTCAACGAACAAAGGGTCGTGCAACCACACTCGATACACAAGGGACCAAATCGTACAACCTCACTAACTCTTTACCAAGACCACAACCAAGACCGAGTAACCATATCCCGATCTCTCGAGAAGAAATCCAACAACCGCAAGCACACACCTTTCCGCATCACTTGAAAGAACCATTGTACCAAGACCAACACCCCAAACCACTAACAAATGAATCCCAAAAAAACACAGTGGAACCCCATTGACTCTATTCGTCTTACTTCCTTTAATAAGTATATAACTATATTGTGGATTTGGTGTTGTTTAACCTTGAAAGATATTTGGGTCACATAGGTAGCTTTTCATTTTCTTTAACATTGCTCACAATCATCATCACCGCTTTCCTAGGCCAGTAAGTGTTATCATCCTTTCTGCAGGTACGGAACAGGAGGTCGCAACCGTCCTACCCACCACACACCAGGGCTAGGTCACAGGACACCGCAATCGTCTCCTCAACACGCATATTTCCCCCTTGGCGACACAAGGGAGTCACGATGGAGACTAACGCCCACTATGGAGGACTCCTGGGCGGAACAAGGAGCCATGTTGGGTTACTCGCCCTTGTAGAGTACAATCCCGAGAAGGGCATCGACCATCCTTAACCCAGGGGCAATACCGCGGGTAGGGCATGAACCATCCTACCCGGATGGATACCATCAACACATTCCGGTCATGAGGGCAAGAACCTCCTCACTCCGTAAGCTTTCCAAAAACCATTTTATCACACAACATGGGTTGCGGCAAAGGTACCTCCCAAAACCCAAGATGGTATCCTCCGTACGCCATCAATCACATCACCACACTCTCTTCACATTTCTTCATTATTGTTTCACTTGGTGGGATTAACTGAAAGGATTCAAGATTATCCAAGGGTGGTTCTCGTGGGATCCATCCCCGTATTTGCCATTCCTTACATTCATTGTGTTCATTTCATTTTGGGTGATTTCCATTGGGTTACCAAATTCACCCCATAAGCGACAAGCCCACGGCTAAACCAATCCCCACCAATTTCCACATTTCCTCTCCAAGGAGAGTTATCCACGCAAGCTACCATTTCATTCCCAACAACGTCTATTAAAGCCAAGGCAAACCAATTCATTTCAAGAATGATCCTCTAGTCGATATACTACAATTTTCCCACTCAACCACCCAATTCGTTGGAATATCCACACACACCTCGATTCACATTATTATCGACCTAAGAAGTCCCATTCAGGTATTACACCCCTTCCCATATGTCACACAATGATTAAACCCAATTTGAACCTCAATTATTCATTTCCAACTTGACTCGACATTTCATCGAACACTTGACGGGTTCATACTTTCCAAGTACCTAGACTTGCTCCAAGAGTTAATTGAACACACACACCCATTAACGACACCAAGAACACCGTCTAATAATTCTAATGAACCCCAATAGCCCGACTTAGACAACCGAATCAAATCAAACATTATGACGATGAAATACGACAATGGAAATAAAACGATTACGATTATTGAATGGAAATACGCACACCCATGCATACAAAGTAGGATTTAGAAGTTACCCACCGGAGAGTCACCAGGAAAATTCACCGGAGAGGTCGCCGGAAAACGTCCATGGCCGGAGTAAACCAAGCCCGAAACCGTGAAGCTCCTGAGATTCTCTACAACATTCTCTAAGACGAAAACATCCAATGAGCACTTAAACTCCATAAAAGGAGGAGAGTGATATAAAACCTAGGGTTTTGGAGAGAGGGGAGAACTCACCATAATCTGACGATCCATGGACATCAATGCGGATAGGAGGGAGAGGAGATCGACGTTCGTGCTTCGTGTTTTCTTCAAAGCTCTATGGATTGAGTGCCATGGAGGAGAGAAGTGAGAGAGAGAAGAGAGAGATAGAGAGAGGGGAAATTCTGCAGAAATTGGGCATGTGAATTCCCTAAAATCGGGCCAAGGTGTGCAAACCCCCTTTGCACACTTACTGCTTCGACTCAAAACTCTTGTGCACCGGTGCAGCTCTCACCTGCACCGATGCAAACCACCTCTGCACCGGTGCAAACCCACCTGCACCGATGCAAACCAGAACAGAAGCTACAGGAGTTACTCTGCACCGGTGCACCAAAAACCTGCACCGGTGCAACTGCTTCAAGAAGGAAGCAGTGCACTTTTGAACAACACCTGCACCAGTGCAACTCCAATCTGCACCGGTGCAACTGCACCAGAACTGAAAAATAAACTACAGAATGGTTCCAAGGCTCTCCCGACACGCCTCGGATCAGCACCAACTAAAAGAAGAGGTTCAACGGAAATCCCCAAGAGTTCCAATGAGACTTCTCTGCAATATACGGGCATTCGATACGATAAAATGAGTGTTTTAGGTACCCCAGAACTTAATTCAAAGCAGATTTCCCACGAAAAGGTCATCGAAACGAATGTCAATCAAACTACAATTTGCGGACTATTACAAACTACCCTCCTTACAAAAATTTCGTTCTCGAAATTTCTAAGGTAACAGAATCGAGATGCACCACTACAAGAAGAACAATGCCCGGGATACATCCAACACGGATGGATCTTCAACAAAATCCGACAATGCTAAGAGGGATCCTCAACCGAAAACAACTCCACGAAACGGGCATCAAACGACAATCAAAACTCGAATATATTACCGGACTTTCTCAAAAGTGCAACAAGTTGACACAAGGAGAATATTTCGCAACGCAAGAGTAAGGTACGGAGAGTCAAACCACAAGGAAAATTTCAGAAAATTCCTACAAAATTCACGACTGCATCTCAACATGTTACGGGTAAGCCGAAGGGACGGGAACACATTAAAACATCAAGGATACGGAGGGACATGCCGCAGACACGATTTTGGGTACAAGTTACGATACCGACACGCGGGTACGGTACGGGTACGATGCCGACACACGGACACGATACGAGTACTCCGATTTTTTTAAAATATTTCCCGGGGTTTTACGAAGAGCAAAGAAGCGATTTTAAACCACCGCAAGAGTATTCACAACGACTTCGTCACCACAAACACGCGAAACAATCACGGGGATAAATTTTCCGAACAGACAGCAACAACCCAACTGACACGAGTGAGGACTCGAAGGCAAACAAGCCACAGAGGATGGTCATGCAACAACCGTGCCATCCGAATCGCCCCAAACAACCACGACACCACCAAAGAACAGAATCAAACACCAAAAGCTCACACACTAATCCCACACTCAACCTATTGTGGTACCAGAATGACTAAGAAGTTTGTTTTGAGATGTGCTGGCCACTCACCTTCTCAAAACAATCCTTCATGTTCATTCCTACACCACATGACACAGACTACACACACCAGTCATGTCAAGTCTTGCCAAGAGCTAAGTCGGTGCAGTCGACTTCAAGAAAACACAAGTTCTATCCCAACACTCTCAACATAGCTGCACAACAAAACATCGCACCATCTCACTGGACACACCACTGAAATACATACAGTCTACCCGCAGACAATTTTATCACACACTCTCAAAACATTTTTCAATAGATAACCACATCGCCGAATGGGAGTGTCCAAGCACAAAAGGGACACGGCGTCCAGAAGAAGATACCAATTCGATTTTGCAAGTGACATAGCACTTAAGAGACGTGCACTAGCTCGACAAACCAACACATGAGAGCGCGAAACACAAGAATGCAATTCCGAAAAACAAGATTTCGTAAAAGATAGAATTTCGCACGAAGAGAAAACACCGCGCAACTACTCCGCGAGTGACAAGACTTAGAATATTCCACGAATCATCGAGAGATATACAACGAAAGATGATCACCACATCAAAAACCCGAAACGAGGGGTCGAAAAACTTTCCAAACAACAAGTTGCTTCCAAAAACACTATCCAACACCAAGACATCTCAAGACAATTGCGAGGGTACTAAACGATGAATAGGAACGGTCAACACCAATTCAATGCCAAGAACACAAAAACACCATCATCGAGTAAAGGAAGGTACCAATGCACTCAGACGACATTACCAACTAAGGAGGGGTAGGAACCATCGCTACTCCACTATCAACCACAAGCCAGAAATCTAATCACACCACTATGAATCACTTGCCGACACAAGCCAAAACCAAAGGAAACACCACAACTTGCCATTCTAAGCAAATCCTAAATCTTAGAAACTCGGATCGCAATCGCTCCTCAAACCACTTACCAAGAAAGCCTCAAGTGTACCACTGTCCTACCTTTTCAAGGATATTCTGTCAAACATCCTTTCACAACCACAACAACCCACGCAGGTACACTAATCCCAAGTAGCAACTCAAATTTGATAATCACATCCAATTCTACAAACCATCAAATGCCACCACAATGAAACCCAAGGGACACTTCGAGGAATTTCACAAGGTTTCTAAGTCTCCAAGCGATGCAACAAACTCAATCACCAAGTTAGAACCTTCGACCAACACAGCCACAAAACCCAAAAATCACTTCGAAGGATTCCGCAACAACTCTATGCACCCCATCGCTTCAAACCTCGAAAGAAAACTAAAACCTCAGTTTCATAACTCATCCAAAGCACGATCGACCCGAGGCTACACCTCACATGGTTAACACCAAGACAAACCTAACCCAAGTCTAACTCCCACATCATCGACCATCAAAATAAACAACCGTAGACTCATACCACCCATTCTTATAGAATGACCTCAAGTCACTAACTTCTTCTATTCTGCTCACAAGACCATCACAATTCGAGCTCACTCCTTCAATCTCTACCAACTAACCAAGGGAGACCAAAACTCAATGGAACAACGGAAGCTATACTACCAATCTCAAGAAAACTAGTCATCCAAGTGCACAGTTGCCAATGCATTCATAGCCTTATGGGGAGGAACAACACTCAACTCCCAACACTTCAAGAAAGCTCGGCAGATCAAGGAGGAGTCGAAACGAAACAAACGACTCTAAGGAATAAACTCAAGACAGACGGTGCCCTAAGGCACACGAAAATGATCATATCAATCATAATAACCCCAAGGAACCCATGGAGACTAGGTGTCTCCCCACGGTTCGAAGGTATTCAAACCAAAAGCTCTGATACCAACTGTAACACCACGTGTTTTTAAGTAAAACATTTCCAACATATTTATTTTTATGAAATACAATAAACACAACATTGAGGAGTTAATAGTTACTATACAGCAGCATTGCAGTTGAAGTTCTCATTACATGAAATCTTGATACAATATACAAACTGAAAAAGTACAAACAGAAAGTACAATTGAACTACTCGCCACAACTATAAAGAGAAGTACAACTACAATAGGACAACAACCTATAAACTGAAAGGAAGTACAACAGTACAAAGGGAGCTAAGGTCGCAGCTCCAAAGAAACCAGCTGCTAGCACAAGCTCCAAGTCAACCCATGCAAGAGAAATCCTACAGTGCGAGTCTGGAAAAGAGAGAGAAAGGAGGGTCTGAGCAAACAACAGCTCAGTGACGGTAACAGCTAAAGACTACAAAGCATGCCCAAGCGCATGCGAACCTAAGTGCCTTAAAACTGAAAGAAGGGTACCAAGCAAGCGTACACACACACCCAAGCGAAGTAAGACTAAGAGTATCTCCAAGGTCAACGAATAGAGGGTCGTGCAACCACACTCGATACACAAGGGACCAAGTCGTACAACCTCACTAACTCTTTACCAAGACCACAACCAAGACCGAGTAACCACATCACGATCTCTCGAGAAGAAATCCAACAACCACAAGCACACACCTTTCCGCATCACCTGAAAGAACCATTGTACCAAGACCAACACCCCAAACCACTAACAAACCAATCCCAAACAAACACAGTGGAACCCCATTGACTCTATCCGTCTTACTTCCTTTAATAAGTATATAACTGTATTGTGGATTTGGTGTTGTTTAACCTTGAAAGATATTTGGGTCACATAGGTAGCTTTTCATTTTCTTTAACATTGCTCACAATCATCATCACCATGTTCCTATGCCAGCAAGTGTTATCATCCTTTCCGCAGGTACGGAACAGAAGGTCGGGCATCGACCATCCTTAACCCAGGGGCAATACCGCGGGTAGAGCATGAACCATCCTACCCGGATGGATACCATCAACACATTCCGGTCATGAGGGCAAGAACCTCCTCACTCCGTAAGCTTTCAAAAAACCATTTTATCACACAACATGGGTTGGGACAAGGTACCTCCCAAAATCCAAGATGGTATCCTTCGTACGCCATCAATCACATCACCACACTCTCTTCACATTTCTTCATTATTGTTTCACTTGGTGGGATTAACTGAAAGGATTCAAGATTATCCAAGGGTGGCCCTCGTGGGATCCATCCCCGTATTTGCCATTCCTTACATTCATTGCATTCATTTCATTTTGGGTGATTTCCATTGGGTTACCAAATTCACCCCATAAGCGACAAGCCCACGACTAAACCAATACCCACCAATTTCCACATTTCCTCTCCAAGGAGAGTTATCCACGCAAGCTACCATTTCATTCCCAACAACGTCTATTAAAGCCAAGGCAAACTAATTCATTTCAAGAATGATCCTCTAGTCGATATACTACAATTTTCCCACTCAACCACCCAACTCGTCGGAATATCCACACACACGTCGATTCACATTATTATCGACCTAAGAAGTCCCATTTGGGTATTACACCCGTTCCCGTATGTCACACAATGATTATACCCAATTTGAACATCAATTATTCATTTCCAACTTGACTCGACATTTCATCGAACACTTGACGGGTTCATACTTTCCAAGTACCTAGACTTGCTCCAAGAGTTAAGTGAACACACACACCCATTAACGACACCAAAAACACCGTCTAATAATTCTAATGAACCCAAATAGACGGACTTAGACAGCCGAATCGAATCAAACATTATGACGATGAAATACGACAATGGAAATAAAACGATTACGATTATTGAATGGAAATACGCACACCCACACATACAAAGTAGGATTTAGAAGTTACCCTACAGAGAGTCACCGGAAAAATTCGCCCGAGAGGTCGCCGGAAAACGTCCATGGCCGGAGTAAACCAAGCCTGCCACCGTGAATCTCCCGAGATTCTCTACAACGTTCCCTAAGACGAAAACATCCAATGAGAAATTAAACTCCATAAAAGGAGGAGAGTGATACAAAACCTAGGGTTTTGGAGAGAGGGGAGAACTCACCATAATCGGACGATCCATGGACATCAATGCGGAGAGGAGGGCGAGGAGATCGACGTTTGTGCTTCGTGTTTTCTTCAAAGCTCCATGGATGGAATGCCATGGAGGAGAGAAGTGAGAGGGAGAGAAGAGGGAGATAGAGAGAGGGGAAGTTCTGCAGAAATAGGGCATGGGAATGCCCTAAAATCGGGACAAGGCACATATATAGTACCCCATTGAAATGACAGATTTACCCTTAATGACTGTTGGAAAAACAGCAGTTGCACCGGTGCAAGTCAAATCTGCACCGGTGCAAACCCCCTTTGCACACTTACTGCCTCGACTCAGAACTCTTGTGCACCAGTGCAGCTCCCACCTGCACCGATGCAAACCACCTCTGCACCGGTGCAAACCCACCTGCACCGATGCAAACCAGAACAGAAGCTACAGGAGTTACTCTACACCGGTGCACCAAAAACCTGCACCGGTGCAACTGCTTCAAGAAGGAAGCAATGCACTTTTGAACAATACCTGCACCGGTGCAACTCCAATCTGCACCGGTGCAACTGCACTAGAACTAAAAAATAAACTGCAAAATGGTTCCAAGGATCTCCCGACACGCCTCTGATCAGCACCAACTAAAATAAGAGGTTCAACGGAAATCCCCAAGAGTTCCAACGAGACTTCTAAGCAATAAACGGGCATTCGATATGATGAAATGAGTGTTTTAGGTACCCCAGAACATAATTCAAAGTGGATTTCCCACGAAAAGGTCATCGAAACGTATGTCAATCAAACTAAAATAAGCGGAGTGTTACATGGAACCCTTGTTTCAGTCCTTTTTCTGAGTTTGGTGCAGTTGCACTGGTGCAACGTGGGTGTGCACCAGTGCAGGAGAGTTGTTGGTGCTACTATTCAAGTTCTGGAGCAGTTGCACTGTTGCAGCTGTTCTGTGCACCGTTGCAGGAAAGTTCTGAGGTTACTGCTCAAAATGTTGGAGTAGTTGCACCAGTGCAGCTTATATGTGCACCGGTGCAAGTTGAGAACACACTACTCGATTATTTAAGTAGTTGCATCGGTGCAGCCAAGGCTTGCACCGGTGTAGAGTGGGTTTGCATCGGTGCAGCATTACTGTGCACCGGTGCAAAGTTTGTCTGGCAGACCTCATTAAGGGCAGTTTTGTATTTTTGTCTTGGGGGCTATATATATCATCTTGACCCCGATTTTCTTTATTCCCACTCTTCTTCTACCTCTCTCTAACCCTATCCTCTCAATCTCTCCCTACCTCCATTGTTATCCAAGCTTAGAGCTTGAAAACCAAGACTCTAGGAAGCTCAAATCAAGAAATCCAAAGCACTAACGTTGTTCCTACCAAGGATATCTACGCGTGAAGCCCCATAGTTTTGGTACACGTCAAAGTTTCAAAGTCTAGGGTTTCTCAAGCTTCACTAAGGTAGGAGATTTCTATGGCTATACATGTTTTTAGTTGTGCTCTCTCTTCTCCTTGTTGAGTTTTATGCATATTGATATTGATTTTCATGGGTATGCTATGTGATTATTTTAACCTAGGGTTTGTGGTCTAACAATGAAATTAATGGGTGTAATGGAGTCCCTAAGGTCATGGCTAACCATTAATGAGTTCAATTTTATATTGTGAACCCTCATGTAAAAAGCCCTAAAATCATAGTACTTACATTATGAAAATTTGGGGGTTTTGGTTCTAAGGGGGTGGAATAGTTAAATTGTAGTTTCCCACGTGAAATTAAGTATGTTTGATTGTTAATGAGCGGGTTTGGGGCATATGCTATGATCAATGAAAATTTAACGAATTGTGATTACCTTATGAAATTACTAAGCCCCTTGTACGATGTGAATACATTGACGAATACATACGAAAATGACACCTCTTGTATCACTAGATTAAATTGAATGTATACGTGTAGTTTTGAAATATTGCAAATGAAACAAAGATTACTCACATTTCGTGGCTCAGAATGGTGAGAGATGACTATCCTTATGTCATTAAAGTATTGTCGCATCTGCGTGG